>JALKAD010000104.1:727-28648 GCA_024500015.1 Ulva compressa | reverse complement strand
CTGCCCATTTGTGCCCAAACCAAGCAATCAATTGATTCCACCCAGTCGTTGCTCGTTTCTACATGGTTCCCTAGATGATTATCCCGGCACTGCCCACCGTATACCGTAGCCTACCATTATGGCGGGCGGCAGTACACCCAGCCAATCCACATGTAGCGTCAATACGAGCATCCAAGTCACGCAGTACTTTTCTCTTGCACACAAAGCCACAAGAAACCACATCATGCAGTGCTTGCCAACCAGTTCCACCTGCACAACTCTCCGACCCTTGCGGTTGGTGCATGAGCAGCAAATGTCGCACAACAGGCCAGAGCACGACCAAACAACTGATGCAAACTCATATCAGCACTCAACACTCTTCACAGAACACCAGTGTATTCAATTAGACTTGTGTATTTCCTAGCAAATTGTGAACTGGCTCATTCCCAGTGCCTCCAACCCACCTACATGCCCACCTTGGCGGCACAGCCATTGCTGCCACTCCTGCAGCCCTTGTGTCGCCCATGTTGGCCCAAACTACACCACACAGCCATTGCTGCCACTCTGACAGCGTCTCTGCCGCCCATGGTGGCCCACAGTATGCCATACAGCCGTTGCTGCCACTCTGACAGCGCCTCTGCCAGCAATGTTGGCACATAGTATGCCTTACAGCTGTGGTTACTGCTCTGGCAGCCCTGGTGTCGCCCATGTTTGCCCAAACTACACCACACAGCCATGGCTGCCACTCTGGCAGCGCCACTGCCGCCCTGGTGGCCCACAGTATGCCATACAGCCGTTGCTGCCACTCTGACAGCGCCTCTGCTGGCAGCACCTGTTCCGCCGTTATTGGCCCACAGTAGATGTTGTTGCACTTCCCCACCACAGGCTTCCCCACTCTCAGGTGTTCCCCACCCAACACTTGGGGAACCTATGTCCCGGGATCACCACACCAGCACTTCTGATGCCCGAAATTCGTAAGTCCCATTCCGGACCACCAATGAACACCAACAAAAAAGTTGCCAAGCATCAGCATCCATGTTTGTGTCACCTGGTCAAACTTCCCCACGGTCAAGTTCCCCACCTACATGCCTTCCCCATCCATGACATGGGGCAGCTGAGAGGCCTGTAATCCAAAACAACGCAGCCATTAGCGTTTTAATCCAGATGAAGCATCAGAACATCATAACACACTTAATTATGAACCACAGACTCGTCAGATTGCAATTCTGACCAGTTTCCAGAAAGTTACCAACTTCCCCAGGTACAGGTTCCCCACCCCAGCACCCTCCCCACCCAGGTGGGGCAACCTGGGCGTGGACGCTGTGTGCATACGGGTACCTAAGCGGCAAGTTCGAATGCCACAGTCTTTTGTATAGCCCTGATCTCACAGCCGGCTCGCCCGCGGTGCACAGCGATCATGCGTGCGTAGAGCTTATCTGGCAGACGTTGATTGATCACAATGAGCGATATCGTCAGGGCATGCATATTCTTGACTGCGCTCAACGCCGGTTTCGATCATTGTGATAGTGATGATGTGCGATGGGAGCCCCAGCTCGCGCACCGATGTTGCATTTACCCCGTTTGAAGTACGCGGGTCTACCTGACTGTGTGGATGGTAGACCCGCATACTTCAAACGGGGTAAACGCAACATCGGTGCGCGAGCTGGGGCTCCCATCGCACATCATCACTATCACAATGATCGAAACCGGCGTTGAGCGCAGTCAAGAATATGCATGCCCTAACGATATCGCTCATTGTGATCAATCAACGTCTGCCAGATAAGCTCTACGCACGCATGATCGCTGTGCACCGCGGGCGAGCCGGCTGTGAGATCAGGGCTATATAAAAGACTGTGGCATTCGAACTTGCCGCTTAGGTACCCGTATGCATGGGTAGCAAGTTTGTGCTCCACGTTTATGAACGAACACCCGTGCAAGTCGGCCAGCGACGCAGCCGCCAACGCATTGGCATACGCTGGCGTCATGACAGGCGTGAAGCGGGCGTGGCGTGACGCAGGCCTAGTGCTGTAGCGATCCTGACGGCACGCAGTGCAAACGCACACCTCATGAGGCCGCTGCATGGGATTGGCTACATGGGCTACGATGGGGCTGAGTGCAAGAGCGATCTCGTTGACACCAGGCTCACGCTGTTGCCATCGGAACTATGTAGCTGCAGGTTCTAAGCCAAATGCCGCAACGCCACAGCGCGCGCAGCTGCGCATGCCCGTCGTAACGGACTCGACAATGCGTTCATCGAACAACCTCACGTCATTCAGAGACAGCGCAACAGCCAATTGCGGGCTCGCCAGCACAGGCATGCAAACAATGGATGAGATGATATAAAGTAAAAGTCTCACACCGGCAGTTGGTCGGACATAGCTGAAGGTCACATGCGGTAGCCAGGGAGACGGAAGAGCAAAGATGGAGGGCCCCGACACTCGCCGTACGTATATGTAGTGTTCCGCTCATGGGCAAGAAGAGAGACACGCGATGCACAACGTAGCAGATAGACTACGAAATTTACTTGCTTGGCATAGCTGAGATCAGACGATGACGCGTATGTATAACGCCACCGCATTGCAGGAGTACAGATAACTCCGTCGATGGAGGAGACCTCTGGAAACTGCCGCCCATACTTGTAGCGCTCAACTGCAGGGCAAGATGAGAGATACGCGACACACAAGAAAACAGATTGAACACTAAATTGGCCAGCTGGACACGGCTGAGGTAAGATGGTGCTACGTAGACGGTGCTACGCATGTACATGTGTAACGCTATCACATTGCTGCCACATTGGCGGAAAGAACGTGACGCCCGTACGTAAACCAAATTGCGAGGCAGGGAAAAGTGCGGGTCAGAATTTGCGTACCGAACGACGGTAACTCAGGGACAGCCCACGAGCAAGCTCGGTCCGCACGATGCACGGCTCCGAGCCAGAACTGCGCACGGGACGACGTACCGGCAGCAGTACGAGCGAGGCTGAGCGATGTGCGCTTATGCACGCAAGCTTCGGCTACGTGACGGACGGCATGCATACATTCGCGCGCAAGTTCGCCTGGCATGACGCCGCGGCGCGCCGCAAGCCGAGGCGGACCCGCACGTGACCGAGCCACGTAGGCGTGGGATAAGCAAAACTCGGAGCGCGACAGGCGATACGGCGGCCGAAGCCGAAGCGAAACGACGCAAAAGTTGTATCAGAAACGGTGCATAGCAGTACCCTCTGGGGTCGCACTTCGCCACTCATAGAAAATACAACCCAACGGGATAGCGGTCGGCCAGCGCGGCGCGGCAACCTCTTGATCTGGCATGGGCCATTATGGATGTTCAGGTTGGTCACTACGGTTTTGGTTTCGCGAGGTTTTGTCCGAGTGCTCGTGCCGACAGCTGTGCAAGCCCGGCGGGCCGCGGGCTAGTGAGCTCGGACGGCCTAGCGCACGCCCACACAGAACGAGACCTCGCAAAAGCACATCAAGCTACTCATACTATTTGTCAAGAACGTTTTCGGCGTCTGTGATGCGTATACTGGAGTGGATCCGATACCTCATGGTATCTGTTCGCGAGCTAAGTGGGATGGCCTGCGGCAAAGCCATGTCGGGCCGTTCAAGCCACCATGATCATCTCAACATCGAACCTGACGGGTTTTTGGTTTTCTTTGGCAGCGCTTACGCGAGACCGGCTGCACTTCCCCGTTTCATAGCTGGCTTGTAAGAATGCACAATGTTAACTTGTATCATCGTGGCATAGCAGACCACTTGACGTATTCCACAGCCAGATTATGGACAATATACACATTCTTTACCAGATTTATGAGGTAGCGTCAACAAGCTGTTTTAAGAGTATTTCCAAGCCCCGGTGCTCAGCGAAACTCTTTACATCCTGGCGAAGGAGTCAGCATTTTAAATGCAGTTCTCCTTACTCTCTGTAACGTATCTCTCTTTCAAATGCAGTTCTCCTTACCGACCTGAACATGCTTGGCTCTGTGGATCAAGGCCGCGTCGCATATGCTCTACAACTTGCTCGCGATCGCGCTTCTGATGACACGGCTGCCTCCGTTTGCATGTATTACCCTCTCTCTCTAGCTTGATCTCCGTCACGGTCATTCTCCATGCCAGGCTGTCCCCTGACTTGGTCGCGGCTGCTCAAATGTGGTCGCGGCTGCATCCATGCAGTGTTTTAACAGGACATGCACGTGGCTGCGGGCGACGGCCGCATATATGCTGACGTCCGATCACGTCGCGCTCTCCATGTATGCATTAGCCGCGTGGTGTGACATGTCGACACTGCTGGTCAGTCCTGAGCGCTTGGCAATGCTAACATCGATATCAGGGCAGGCGTCATGTCGTAGGTGCACAGGCACTGCAGTGTTGGCGCCGCGAATGCCGCCGCCGGCCCCCTCAGTGACCGCCTTCAGAAACGCTCCGGGCCACGCCCTGGCGCTTACAGCCCCTTAGCGTGTGGGCTCTGACTCCCGGGTGTGGGTGTCGCGCCGTACACTCGGCCGAAGCCCGATGTTGTCTACGCCCTCATGGTGTTGTGGTCTAGAAGATCTTTGAGAAGATCTTCTCACCTGCCGGGTGATTATGCGGTGTCATGCGGTGCTGCGCGTTACCCCCATGTGTGCTTTCTGTGCGAGCGTAATGTGTATGAAGAATACAACTGTGACCTGCATTGGGATGACCATTGGAACACAGGTGGCTACACGTTTAGCACCTCTTCCTGTTCTGCCCCTGCATGGGACTGCTTGTTGGAAACGTGGACGAAGCCTAAAATACACGCTTCCAAAACGTGTGTAATGTCTACATGTTGAAACATGTAAATTACGTGGTGTTCAGAAAAAACAATGGTGAGCTTTGCTTGCTTTTGTAATGGCCTGCGATGGTCCCAACGACAACATCCCCCTGTATACATATCCCCCGCTATAGCCACATACTTCACCTGCAGGTAGAAGCTACCTTCTGACACTGCCACGGACGGACAGAATCGAATCTCACATGTGTCAGTGGGCAAGCAGCACTCAAGGCCCTCACATAGCGTGTCACAGTGCATTTTGATGGCATCGACTACTAGGTAACATGGATGTTTCTCAGGTTCATTTGCGTAACTTTGTGAAGCTTCACTTGTCAAATGCTCGCCTGACCAGGGCTGTCACACGGTATACCTGACATACTAGGGTAGTACCCTGCACGCAAATCGAAACCGCCAATCGAATCCCGCCAATCGAAACGCTGTACATGTGACGCTGCGGCATGGGGATTGCGCGTCAGAGCACTACGGTGCCCAGGATACAGCGGATCTTCGAGAGTTGAAATACGGACACTACTAGTACGCTGGTAGGGGTCACCATAGTTGGGCAGAAGTAGTAATCCGTCACTGAAGGTTACAAAGGGCGGGCTATCAAAAAGTTGCAATAGAGACTAGAGCATAGCAGCGAACAGTGGTGCTTGAGCGGGACTGCGTGGAGCTTCAGCCCCCAGTGGAAGCGGTGCTGCGGCTGCGGGCTCGGAGGCGGGTGGAGGAGCGCGGCCCGGAACTTCAAACCGGTTTGGCCCGCAGACGCCGGAAGGCAGGCAGTCAGCGCCTTCAAAGCACGTTGAGCCACAACACGGCTGGCCGGATGCGCCTCCGCATGCCTCACAGGACCCTCCCACGCACTGCGCTCCGGCCTCGCACGTGTCACCGATGCAACACGGAGTCAGGGGGAGCCCACATGTCTCACACACGCCATCAGCACACTCGACGAAGTCGTTGCAGATGTCTCCTGGGCAGCACGGGCTTCCGGCAGCGCCACACGGCACGCATGTGCCGCTCGGCGCGTCGCAGATGGCAGACTCGGCGCACACGGTGGCAGAGCAGCACGCGTCGCCTGGAAAGCCGCAGCGTTCACACTCGTTGTTCGCCACGTTGCAGATGGCGTTGTCAGTGCATTTGGCGCCGGGGCAGCAGTCCAGCCCAGGTTCACCGCACGGGAAGCACAGCCCGTCCCTGCACTCCAAGTCCAGGAAAGCTTCACACACGTCCCCAGGACAGCAGGGCGCGAAGAGCAATCCGCATCCTGCATGCATGATACACTCATGAGCAGCTCTACTCTGCCACGGGGTATCTATGTGTCAGCAAGAGTGAAGACAATACTGGGACGTGCACTCTGGCAGTACTAGTGGTGCGTTGGCGGAGGGTGCCAAAATCTCTGTGCTTTGCACCATCAATCTCGATCTTGGAGGTGAATTCAGGGGAAAACGGCTGTGCCGCTTCCCGTCGCCAGGGGCAACACCTGGAGGAACCTGTGACGGTTCTGTGGAGCAGATGCCATTTGTACACACTCCAGAGAAGGCGCAGGATTCGCCTTCGCAGCAGTCTTGGCCAAGGTTGCCACAGTCTGCATGTCAGGTAGCAGGTCATTATGAGCTAGGCTATCATGCCAGCATGCAGGGCACCGCAAGGCAATGTAATGCCGTAGCGTGATGCTTCACCAAGTACATGATGGGATTCATTCACTATGGCATGTCACTGCCAAAGCTAGTTCTATAGCTACGTAAACAACTGGCGACCCGAAACTCTTCTTGTGTATGTGTATGTGTGTCTGTGTTGCAGATACAATTGTAAGAGTAACTGAAAGCTTGCAAGATGTGTAACTTGCAAGCATGCGCATGATGCGCAACGCAACAAGCCCTGGCTGCATCTCCAGTCTAAGCAAATACCATCACCATAAGTGCAGCTTTGCTCTTGTTATCGCTTCATCAGTGCACGTGACACACAGCATGCACACATGATGTACATATCGCGGAAAGCACCCGGCTGCATACAGCGCCCGGGCAAGCACCCGGCTGAATACAGCACCCGGGCAAGCACCCGGCTGCATAAACAGCCAATCCCTCTCACGGACAGCGTGCTTAAGCTTAGATGAGCAGAGCAGACCCAGAACGGAGTGCAGCACCTGGCACAGGGGGAGGCGGGGTCCCCGGCGGCGAGGGGCGTGTGCGACATCGGAGGTCGAGCCCGCAGTCCGCCGCATCGGAAATGCAGATGCCTCCCTCGCAACAGGGTTCGCCACTAAAGCCACACCCCTCGCACTCCCCTTCCACGCACAGATATGCGTCGCCGCACTGCATCTCCTCGCAGCATGGCAGGCCCAAGAGTCCACAGGGCGGAAAGAATGTGCCAGGAGGGCCCAGGCCTGCATCGAAGTCTCACCTCCGAGTCGTGTCATCATGATCAAGATGAAATCTGTCATTGGCTCAACGCAGCAGACCGATCTTGTCACAGATGTCTAGCCGTGTACATACTAGGCACCGCTGCCAGTCTGAGCCCGGGCCTTGTGCATGCATGCACGCACAATGTACTACAGGTAACAAACTAGACGGCACAACCAGCACGGCCGCCCTACATGCTGTCACGAATTGCACTCAAATAAACCATCCACCGCGACTACCAAGCATTCATGCGCACAGGCTCATCAGGACGAGCTCGTGGCCCGTGCCCAGTATCCGTGCTGTGCAAATATATGTGTTACATCTCTGCGGCTGCTGCATGATCACGAGGGTCCTATAGTGAGCGCACCTAGCGGCACAATGTAGTAGCTATCATCATACACGCAGAGGTCGTCGCTGTTGCAGGTGAGGGGCGCGATGGTGTCCTGCTCGTAGTCGAGGCACACGGCGTCCGCGCAGCACCGCTGCGTGCGGGAGCCGCAAGGCAGGCACGTTCCAGACGCGCAGATGCCGCCACGCACACAGCTGCTGCCTTCGCAGCATGGCGTGAAGGGAAAGCCGCACTCTGCACACGGATGCACGTGGGCTGTCTGTCTGTTTGCGTGTTGCCTGGTCCGTTGCCTCGGCGCTGCTGGGTCCTAGATCTATCACTGTGTAACACACGGATGCACCAGCTGCAGTCGGCTACGGGCATGGCCATGGCCTTGCAAAACTGCGGGATGTCGATCAGGGTCGTGTCCGACCCTGAGCCAGCATGATACATCGAGGAAGGACAGGCACCCCTTGGACGGTCTCAGTGGCAGCAGTATCAAACTAGTACTCATGCGCTGCAATCTCAGATCAGTTTCAGACTGTCAGCATCACCCTGGTCATGCCGATGATGTCCAAAAGCCTAAGCAAAGCTGATCAACTCGAAGGCGCTTGCCAGGTGGGTGTTGGCGTCTTTGCTGCACATGCACACGTGCAAACGCAGCGGCAAGACAGGGCGTGTGCGTAGCCCATGGCATACACGGATGCTGGGGTCTGAGATTTCAAGTTGTTGGGGTGCGCTCAAATGCCACGCCAATGAAGCCATGGCCGTGTGAGCAATTCACAGCGTGTGTTGCAGTGAGACAGGTCATGATTCGGAAGGGTGTGAGCAGCACCGAGGGGAGCACGCAGGCATGTGACACAGAATACAATTCCAAGCAGCACAGCCATGTGACATGCTGCCATGAACCGCAGTCATAAGCACAAGGCACAGGGCAGACCAGCGCAAACACACAGTGTCCAGAGCTAGTACTACAGGGCGTGAGACTGGAAAGCATTTTCATGCCGGGCCTGGACGTGCCGGTGGAGCAGTTCACAGTGTGTAGTACGCGAGCTGTGATGTAAGCAGCACATGAGAATAGAGTGAGTGAAGCTTCGAGGTAACTCAGTTCAGGCTGTAGCGCGATTCTGGAGATGTTTTGTTTCTGTCTGCGTACAGCATTCGGCCATGGTTATGTGTTTGATGCATTGCACATGCCATGAATCTTGCCTGTGTTTTCTACCACCTTGTGGAGCATACCTCGGTAACGTATCGGAGTACTGCAGGGCGGTAGCTACACGCAAGGACCAATTGCTCACCACGACAGCGCCTTCACCCCCTATGGCCTTCACCCCCTATTCATAATTGCAGTGTGCGCAGGCCCTGGTGGTTGTGCTGCTCGTGCTTCTTGTTGTGTTACACTGAGATAGATCAAGGCCGCGGCAGCGCCGAGGTAAGGAGCAGGTAATGTATCAAAGGCTTCTCGTAGTGGTACACAGAGATAGATCAGTGCCCCCGGGCCTGCAGCGCCGAGGGAAGGAAGCAGGTCACATATGACATGGGCGCACGCGTGGTTGTTCGTTGTGCAGCGTGCTTGCTTTCCATGGCGATGCCAACGCTTTGCTGTCGCTCCGTACGTACAGCATGAGCATTGGCATGGCACCACTGCCCTTCAAGTCGTTGCGCATATATAGGCCATTCTGCGCAGGCCATGACTGAGGGCGACCGTGGCGGTGAACAGTGCTGATGCAACACGTAATTATACAGGTGGACGTGTGAGCCCAGTCAAACCGCCATGTGACGCGATCTTGCATCATTATGTTCTCGGCGCTGATCTTGTTACCAATGTGGAAAGGATCATCACTGGATATATGAGCCACGCAGTCTAATTAATATTGTAAGACGAAGGTTTGACTGACTTGCATCAGATGAATTGAAATATCTCGCAGAGGCTCCTGGGCTGATGTGATGTGGTGGCCGGCGCCGGCGATCCTGCGTATGCTGACTTGCTACGTGTACAGAACTGCACACCTGGTCTTGTCGGAGGCGGCAGGAAGAAGGGCGGTGGCGAAGGCGTCTGCCGCACTGGCGGCGCAGGTGTCTCCCGGGCGCACGTGCCACCAGGATCGCAGACACTGCCGTTCCGGCATGGTGGGCCGGGGCCCTCAGGGCAGCAGGGGAGGGCCTCACAGCCGCACGCTGCACACGCGTGCACAGAGTCACATATGCATGGTATCTTGAGGTCGCACCGCGCAGAGCTCTTTATGCAGAAGCTTCAAGCCCGGCTGCATCGTCCTGCGGCAGTGCCCACTTGCGATTGGAGGAGTACAGTGCAGATCAAAGCACGAAGCAGCCACCGCACACATCAGGCTGCACGCAGCGGCAACTTGACATCTCTTATGCGAATGTGGCCGCAGTGACACGCCAGCAAATCTGCCTGTGGGTTACTAGAGTATACACGTAGCCGCAGGAAACACCACCTTTCCGGTTCCACCAATACCGGCAGCAATTGCTATGACGACTGCTGACGCTCGATCTGGAACAGCTTGAATGTGACAGCTGGGCCGGCGCCAGCAAGAGCGAGCTGCCAAAGCTGTCACAGCAAGCAGGCAAGGTCAAATTGTGCAGAGCCGGATCGCACTGGCGTCAGGAGGGCAAGGCAGCGACACCGATTGCAGGGGTTGAGGCTCTGTGATGGGAACCGGGTCAGTCATCCGCATGGCCAGCATCGTGAGGGGCGGTGGGGCTGCGGCGGCAGCCTCGGCTGTGGCAATCTGCAGGTACGCAAGGCACCATCCCAACAGCAGTGGAAGCCACCGAGAGGTCAAACAGAGTTGCCAGCACCCCGAGGGCCGGCCTGCGCAGCGAAAGATGCGCGGCAGCATCCTGCATGCATTTCGGTGGTGATTGAGCTGCGTTCACTGCTGCTGCCGATGCCCAACATTGAACCCAGGCCACCAGTGGAGAGGTTCTAGAAGAGTGCAAAGGTGGCTTCACGTGCACCAAATCCCAGCCTCCCATCCTCGATGTGCGCTTCGAGGTGGGGATGGAGTCGCAATTGCACTGTGGCACATGGTGACACGAGATATATTCCTTGCGGCGGCGGAGCTTATCCAGTGCTGACTGTATACATACGTACAGGCGTTTCGACTGTTCGCGCCCGCTAGCCGCGACTAGATCAGCGCGCAGCGTTGCGCATCGCAACGGTATCCAGCCATACCCGTGCACTGGCAGGTGCGGCACCGGAGCTCGCCTGGCAGCAGGTGCGGCACCGGAGCTCACCTGGCAGCAGCTGCTACCACTTGCCACGGGCTGTAGATGTCACACGGAGGGATTTGGACTCAGAAGCCCAGCAGCGAGGCTGTAGCCGTCAGCGCTACCGGCAACCGCCGTCTTCACGAAGTAGCTCGAGATACCAGGTGTCCTTGGGAGTGCTTTGAAGCGCCCCGATCGCAGCTGCAGCAGCAGCCGCAACTTGCATGCAAGCACTTTTCCGCGACACCACGCCCGTGAATAAGATCTGACACGACGCTGCCGTACACTCCGATGGCCAAGCCTTGGTTGATACAGGTGGGCGCCGACGAGCTGGAGCCAGCCCGAGGCCGTGGAGCCAGATGCAGCAGAGCTGATGTCCGAAGCATGAACCACTGGCAGGCAGGTGGCGCGGCATTGAAGCTGTAACAGCCAGCCTCCATGGTAGCTGTTTGAATTGGTATATATACGTCACGCTTCAGTCCTTGACGTGATACTACGTAGGAGCGTGAACATTGCGGTCATGGTCACGCGGACAGAGATGCTTGCGACATGGCGAAGGATGGAACACGATGGTAGAAGGCTTCCCAGTCCAATATGAGTTATCTACAAGACCGGTATAGATATGTTGACTTACCACAAGTTGGCTTTTGGCACCGATACGCTCTCTCAACATCACAAATGTGTCTACAGGTACCGTGGCAGATGTGCATAAGTGACATCAAGGCTGCAAGGGCCCAATGGGTCCCACACTCACGGTGTTGGAGACGAGATACGTGTGGAAGAACAGTCCGAGCGCTGTGCCTGTACATGCATTTCACAGTTGAGGGGACCGCTCGATCAACCTCGAGGTCCATTGAAACCTGGAGCTGAGCAGAGTGTCCGTATCCCCCAGGCCTCCGGATTACGTCATGAAATTTACGTGCATGGCCGCAGATCTGGACATGTGTATTGTGTGGTACACAGAGATTGATCAAGGCCCCAATTGCAACCGTGCCGAAGGAAAGCAGCACGCCACAACACAAGATCTGGGAATCGATTCACTTGTAGCACAGCTGCCCAACATGCTGTCACGAATCACACACACAGAACTATTCAGCAGGGTATGCCATCGGCATTGCAGCCAGCGACCTGACCCAGCGCAGCAGGACAGAGTCCACATGCAAGGAAAGGTGCTGGGTACTCCGGTGCCTACTCGGCGCGGAGTCGGCGCGGATGCCAGTGGGCCGGGGCAGCTAGCATGGCCACGTGAGACGCCACACTGTTTACGGACGGGATATCCCATCCGCTGCGGCCCTGCGCGACAGATGTAGCCATGGCCTCAGACCACAGTGTGCCACCAGTGCGGCGGCGAAGGTCAACTGAAGCCTGAGGGCGTGGCTGCCACTGCAGCCTGCAATGTCCACGCGGCGATATCTGCGCATGCACATGCATGCAGGGTTGTTAATCTGCTAGTTGTTCTTTGTTTGTGCCTCCGATTTTACGTTTTGTGTCTTGGTACCAGAATCACAGTGCACAGGCGGGTGTAGCACCTATGCCACTAACAGTGCTTGTGCACGCGGCCGCATGTTGTGCACAGGCGGCATCGCATGCAGATGTTATTCGCAGCTGGGGACGGGTGAAGCAATCGCAGAGGTCAAGGATAGCGCTGAATATACAAATGAAGTTCGGGATCGGCGATGAACATCTTTCCGGATGCGTCACAGTGTATGCCGTTCGAATGCCAAGTATCTGACTATTCTGCCCCGCGAAGCACATCCAGACTTTGAAATCGTATAAAGCAATCCAATGTCATCTCAAAGTATATCGGAAGATGAGGATGACCCCGAGTGGGATGACGCCGGCTGGAGCGAGGACGAGAGCTCTGGCGGTGGCATGCTCTACGTGAGCCTGTTTTGCGACACGCAGCTTCCTTCTGCTAAAACTTGCTTCGAACACGACGAATCAAAGTACAGCTTCAATCTTCTGAAGTACCGCGCGGAGGTGTGCTCCCCTGCCGCTTTGACTGAGCCTTGCGCGACGCTGGCTGCTTGAAGACGATCTTCTGATTCGCAGCACAGTCTTGACGACCACGGAGTCTTCAAGTGTATAAATTACATCAGACGCTGTGTGGCGGATGGTGTAGATCCGCTACCAGGTTTGAGCCGCGGCCCTGTCGTTTTCTCGGACGACTCTTTCCTGCGGCCCGTGCTGGAGAATGACGGGCTGCTTGCATATGACTACGAGGAAGAGGATGATGATAATCAACATGGTCCGTACGTCTCTGTCCTCTTCTCAGTGAATTTGTGTGCCCGCTATGTTCTTCGCGCGGTAGCTGCCCGCCTGGCACGGCGCATGGCAAGGCGTCTCTGTGCGGAATCGCATGAGCAGGCCAAATTTCATGTGCAGAGCGAATTCAGATGTTGCAGCCCAGCTTGCGTCCCAGCTCGAGCAGATGCGTGCTGACAACGAATCGCTCAGAGAAACGGTGGCGTACTTAAGGAGGCTGGTGTGTTGCAAAAGTTTGTCACCGATCCTGCCATGCTGTTATCGTGCTCACTGTGATCACCTCAGAGCATCGTTTCACTAATTGCTGCTGATCATTGTGTCTTCCTGAGCCCCTCCTGCATCAAACCAGCTCACTATCCTTATAACTCACTCTGTTATCCGCACAATCTGCTTGTTGCACGGAATTCGACTCAAGAGCCCACCAACAAGGGCACGTTCTGCTTGTAGGGCATACAAGACCTGGAGTTGGATGCCAATGTGTCACGCCCTGGTGGTCCTACATCCCGAGCAGCCCCCGACGCGGACTCAGGCCCGAGGCAAACAGCAGACACAGCTCAGCTGGACAAGAGGCCTCCCGCACAAACTGAGCAAGTGGATGAAGCATACTTTGACTCGTACGCCACGTTTGACATCCACAGGGAGATGCTTGAAGACAAGGCTAGAACCAATGCGTACAGGTGTGCCAGATACATTCTGCCCATGTGCCTGCGTCCAGTCTTCTGATCCTTCTCATTGCTGAGCCACCTCGATTCTCACCAGTATCACAGAAAACACGACTGCATGAAAGGTCGGAAGCCTTGCAACTTCCGGAAGCGTTGCGGCTACATGCGGCTGTGCTGGCATGCTCTCCTGGGCGCAGCGTGGTGCCGCAGTCAACGTGGCCCTTCTAGCAGATGCAGTGCTGCTAGTCGCGCACAGCTATCTGACTGGTCACCTACAGCTGCTGGCGACCAGGTGTCCAGTTGTTGTGGTGTGGGTAAGCGCGTATCCCGTGTCTGCCGTGTGTACCAGCGGCGCCCTGGGTGCTGCCCCCCGCCCTTACGCACACCGCGGGGATGTACCCATCGCGTCCCCCGTCAGCGCCTGACACCCTGCTGGGAACGATTGGGTATCCGCACCCAGCTGGGATCAATGTGGTGTCCGCACTGGCGCACTGGCAGAGCGTGGCATGGCACCTCGTAATTCTCAGTGTCCCGTGCTCCTCGGGCTGCGCACAGAGCATTCACCCATGGAGAACCTTACTGAGGCATGCTCCACAAAGTGGTAGAACACAGAGGCAAGCAAGCATGGCGATGCATGAGACACATGAGCCATGGTATTAAAGACACATTCACATAATGATATTGACCAGTCCGGCCATTGACTGCATGCGCCGTGCGGTTCGGTACGTGTCCTCCTGTTGGGTGTACCGACGGCCTGAGGTCACTTGCTGACTTCCCTCGGCGCTGCTGAGGCCCTGATCAGGGGCTACATGTGCACACTTGCGCTGTCTCAGTGTAACACGGACGGGCGGATGCAGACACCCGACCCGTTTGCCTCTCACGCTGCTGCGACGGGCCATGCATGCTGACCGAGCCGACACCTGCAGCCACTGTGTACAGGAAAGCGTTGGAGGAGAATCCAGCGCTCATACGCGGCGCGAGCGTGATGGACGTCGGCTGCGGCACCGGCATCCTGTCCATGTTTGCTGCTCGTGCCGGCGCGGCGCGCGTGCTCGCGATTGAAGCCGCCCCGGACATGGCGAGCGTTGCGGAGAAGAACTGCATCCACAACAAGCTGCATGCGTCGGTTGGAGGCAGCATCACCGTGGCTACAGGTGTGGTGCTGGCGCACTCAATTTTGTGGCAGACAAATTTGTGGCAATTTTGTGGCAATTTTTGTGGCAGACAGGGGCCCTCTGGCTGCACTGTAGCGCCTCGTGATCTGTTCAGCATTGCACCTATAGCGCAGTTTTAATCCTGGCTGCGACCACATCTCTTCACGAACCGTGCGCCTGGGGTTTGTGTGACAAAGGTGTTGTGTTAGGATGTGCTCATGAGGTACCCATGATCGGCTGCGTGCCCCACACCTGTGCCCGCCGTCGGCCGCATGCCTCGAGACAAAGTGCATTACGCACCCAGGTCCATGCCATGCATCTGACGTCATTCCATGCGTTGCATCGCAGCCTCGTTGGTGCATATGCCCTGCTGCCACAACCACCGCTGCAGCGTGCTGACTTCGTGATCAGAGCTACAAGTTGAAGGCGTTGAAAACACGGGAGCCCAAACAAACTGTGCGGGTGCAGGGAAGGTGGAGGAGCTGGACGCAGCGGTGGTGGCGCCACAGTCAGTGGATGTCCTCGTCAGTGAGTGGATGGGCTACATGGGGGGGCTGTTCGAAACCATGTGCGCACACCTGCTTAAGATACCGGTGAAGTAGAAGTACAAAAACCTGTCGTTTTATGCTCATGAACTGTGTTTGACAAAGGCGTAGGACTCAACATGGCCCGGAGTGTTGATGCTCTCGCGTGCACCAACGCATGAATAAAGCTGCCACTCAATATCGGTTCCCATTGATTACTCGCTGACACCTGTCCACCAAGTTGTCCACCAAGTTGTGTATATCGTATCCCAGACATCATCTCGACAACGCAGCACAGCTGCAGCTCAACCCGATCAACACAGAACCGCCTCAAACTGCCACCACAGTGCGCTGGCTTTGGCCAGTTTGCGGCTACAGGGGTGCTGTGTGGCTACAGGGCGCTCACGACCCCCGTGTGCGCTGCAGGCTGCCCTCGGTGCTGTACGCCCGTGACAAGTACCTCAAACCCGGGGGCGCGCTGCTGCCGGACCGCGTAGCCCTGTGGGCGGCCGCCGCCGACGCGAGCGCGGCCGGCCTATCCTTCTGGGACGACGTCTACGGCTTTTCATTCCCCAGCGTCCGCGACTCAATCGCTGAGTCCTGCGCCGGCAAGCCGATCGTCGGCCCTGTCAACCCGAAATCCCTCCTCTCATCCGCCGCTGTCGTGCAAGACCTCGACCTCATGCATGTGACCGACGCAGACCTCGACTTCCACTCCGGCTTTGACCTGCGCGCGACCGAGGCCGGCGCGTGCGCGTGCGTCGTAGTGTGGTTTGACGCGTTTTTCTCCGAGCGGTTCTGCACGGAGGCGCCTGCGGAGCTCTCGACCGCGCCGCACCGGCCGCTCACGCACTGGGTGCAGACGACGCTGCTGCTGAAGCGGGCGGTGGACGTGGCGGAGGGCGACGTGCTTCGCTGCGTGCTGAGCATGGCGGGGGGGGAGCGGCACCGGAGCCTGGATGTGTCGCTGGAGGTGAAGCACGTGGGCGCGGACGGGGCGGTCGCCTCGCAGCAGGTGGCGGCGTATGTCATGGAGGTGTCGAGTGCGGACGTGGCCGATCGATATAAAAAACCTGTCTAGTGCTGAAGTTCCCGTCAAGTTGGAGAAACCGGCAGTGTTGTGTGCTGGTTGAGCAGGATGCGGTGTAGGCTCTGCCTGGCTCGTGCGCCTGCTGTGCGCCACTCTGTGTTCTGTTCTTGGGTGAGTGTGTTTGTGTTTGTGTGTGTGTGTGTGTGTGTGTGTGTGGTTACAGAGTGTCGTTATGTGGTAGTCTCTAGTACACATCCAACGCACCAACTCACACTCAGCAACCGGCGGACTTGCCGCAGGCAACTTTCCAGACACACATACATGGCGAGGAGGCAGCCAGGGGCAACCACCTCACCATCACAAAACATCGTAAACACCCTGCAAAGTCTGCCATCAACCTCAGTGTAGCATCTCTTCCTCGCGGCTCTGTCTCAACCGTAGCCAAGGCCTCCTCCTCACACACGGAACCAGCTGTTGGCAACAGACGGCCCCAGAACCTAGAGAGCACAGCATAACGTCGCAACGATATGCAAAGCATGGTCAAGTGGTGATTTAGAAACATCAAGGGCGAGCCCATCCCAGGCACCGTCAACGGTCCTGTCCCGCAGCCACGAGATTCACCTGCGCGGATCACATTCCAAACCAGGCACAATATGTCAGATGACGGGTAATGTAGTGCACTGAAGAATGGTGCGTCTGAAGGAAACTTCCCGAGCCTGGGTCAATCAGTATTGGACGTCTTCGGGGAAGCGTAGCAAGGCAGTCCTCGAGTGGTTTGGTGGGGGTTTTGGGTGGTTGGGGGTGGTGTGTTTGTGTTTGTGTGTGTGTTGTTTTACGGCGGATATGTGTTTCGTCTAGGCATGCGTCCTGCTTGCTGCTGTACACCCATACGCGCCCGGCGCAGATGCGCCCGCCAGCGTGCGTCTGGGTTGCTGGTGGCTGACATGTGCCATGCAACCAGGGGTCCGGGCACCGTCTCATTCAAATCTCTGTGCTTTGGCTGCTTTTCATTTCCGAGCCCGTAACCAGGGCTGCTGGACTCAGCTCGCTCAAATCCCCGGGCTGGGATTTGAGTGAGCATGCTCTCCACAACCAGCGTTTGTTCTCAGCTGGCTTGGTTGCATGTGACTGACAGCATCGTCTTTGATCCGCTTCACAGTATAATTCTGATTATCACTGGCTGCCATGACATCATGTCCTCCATGCGCTTGCATTTGTTCATCCCACAGGAGCAAACATCGGTTAGAGTCTGCCTAGTCCCAGGTCTCGTGATAATACAAGTCCTGCATAGCAAGTCGCCCCTTCACATAATACTCGGTCTGGCACACATCTGCACATGTACAAGCGTTTCTTCGTCAGACCAAGCAGGCTCGCCCAGTGCACAGGATCGGGTACCGGGGGGTGCCTGTTGCTTATGCTGCTTCTTCCAGTGGTCAAGAGCTCGGCCAAAGTTGAAACGATGAGGATTGGAAGCATGCGCCGCCCAAGACAGTCCCTCTCCATCATGAGCACAGGCAACACACTTCCACTCACCAGGTGGTATCGACTGAGCCGGTTCGCATTCACCCGGCTCCTCAGTGACCTGCCAGACAAGCCTGCGTATCGCTAGTACTCCGACGGATGGCAGGATGGACTGTTGGTGCTGATACGAGATGTTCCGTTTTTCTTTGCCGAGAATGGTCGCCTTCAAAGGACTACCTCGCGGGAAAACATTGTGCTAAATGGTGACCTTTTAGCAAAACATTTTGCTAACTGGTTTACCTTGACCTAGCACACCAAGCACACAAAAGTCCGGACTTCCTGCGCGCTGACCTGCTGCGTACGACGGAGACGGCCCCAGCTGCTCGCGTGGTGGTGCATCGCTCGTTCTGTGCAGGCGGCCTTTGTGACGCTGCTGCGACGGATGTGTTTTGTCATTTCTGTACGATTCTTCGGCTGCGCTGTCGCGCTGCGCCTGTGGCCTGTGTCCGATCCCTGTGTGTGCGCTTAGTGGCAGCTTTCATTACTGGTGCAGCTGCACGGGTGCCTGCCGTCTGTTTGGCTGCGCCAGTTGCGATGGGGGTACTGTGTCTGCCCTCGTGGTCTAGGTCGCGGGCTTGGTATAGCTTTGTATACTGGCCCGGCTGCGTGGGTCTCCTATTATCCCGCCCCAGCTCCTGTGTCACGTTTTGTTCTCTCTCCCGCACCTGTCCGAGTTGGTTTTTTTTTTCAATTCGAACGTTTTGGGCAAGTCTGCAGCTTGTGGATGCACGCTCGCGACTATGTGTCATGGTGAAACGTTTTAATCATCACACAATAGCCTGCACTATTGGCCAAATTATATTGACCGCGAAGACTTGGGTAGAGATCAATCCGCTTACAGGCCAAGCAATTTTGCATGTTAGCGTCCCTGCGCCTGCATCACATCCCCATCACAACTCTGCCGTGTCCGTCGTGCAGCTGGATAGAAGGCATCCGGAGTATGGTTCTGCACATGCCCATCACCGCTGTCACCCAGCACCCGCTACCCTCCTCTCGATGAGAGTATAGCTGAGACGTCTTCTATGTCGTTCACTCAACATCAAGCACACATGACCGTGTGCGGTCACAGCACAGGCCAGCAATTACAAAATACCAGCCATGACCCATGTGTAGACGCAGACTGGCTGAGGCGACCACAGGTAGCTGCGGGAGGCAGCAGCCGGCTGTGGGACTGCAGTTCCACATTGATAGGCACAAGTGGCCTTGCCAACTGGTGTTGCTTGACACCTACGGCTGGCTTGTGTCTAGCCAGCTTATGCAACTGGCTTAATCCTGTGCGACAGGGCGCTATGCGACCTTGCGGGCAGCGATGGTGCTGCTCAGGACCGTGAAGCAAAACACTGCACACATGCGCTACCTTGTCAACAGCAGCCTGCTTGGCTATGTGCTTCTGCTGACAATGCATGATTGGCGCAAAGCACGGCGAGTGAAAGGCTGATATTCTGCATCGTACAAGGAACAGGCTGGTCTACAGAGCTTGGTCCGATCGGGGACCGCATCAGCCGAACAGCAAGTCAATTGAGCCTACCCCCTGGGTTCCATGTAGCCACATTCCTAGAACATGCAGTCGATTCTCATGCTGCATGGAGAGGCTGGAAAGCAGCGGTGCTGTCATACCTGTGATGTCTTCGTCAACATAGTACACCGGAAAGTTTGCGAATTGCGGGATGAATGCTAGGCGTCCGATGGAAGTAACCAGCTTGTCGTTGCTGTTCATAATGGCTGCGCCTGCTTCAGATTGCCCCGCCTCTGGGTCTGCAAGCTTCCGCCGCAAAGCATCTGCCCCAACATCGACCCAGAACTTATCAAACATGATGAACATCGCGTCTTTGGTTGTGCTTGCCGTTCCTGTAGCATGCATGTATGACGGATTGAACACCACTGCCTTGCCAGGGAGCCGAAAGAGCGAGCTGTGGCCATGCACATCTATGCGAAGCGAGCATGTACAACTATGTAGCACCACAGTGGCTGGACGAGCATATCTGTTGCAGCTCACCTCAGAGGGTTCCATGCAGGCACACAGGCGTTGTCTGTGTATGGGCCATCTGAGCACAGGGCATGGCATCATATTTCTGCAACAGCACCTTGGGCTGCTTTCAATCCGCCACAGCTCAATGGACAAAAGGCGAGAGCAGGTCAATCAACTACCAGCGCTGTGAAATAGTGTGATGTGGAGGCACACACCGGAGGCACTCAGCCAGCCCTCCCCCAGCGGACCAAGGTTGTACTTGACATGGCTGAATATGTTCTGTCCTTCAAGTCGGTACAGGATTGGAGCAAATCGCGCTCCTAAAGGCTTGGTTGAGTTGACTATGTGAGGAACTTGGAAAACTTCCCACTCCCCTTGACCAAGAGACATGATGCGCCCTGGGCCTGTTGAACCAGCCGATTGACACAGCTCCTCGATGTCATCAACGAGCTGCCCATTCAGATCATATGCCGGATACTCTACATCTGCCTCTAGCTTTTTGAGGATCTGCAGAAAGGTCAGTGATTGCAGATCTGGATGTATACCAGGGCGATCGCTGGCGAGGACTGGACATATCCGCACCCGAGCTTTAGCTTCGCTGCCAGATGTAGACGTTACCCCGTTGCCGCTCGCTCTGAGCGGCAATGGGAACCTGCGCACTGTCCGACCGCGCGTTTGCAGATACATGGGCCGATCGCAGTGTCGATAGAGCTGCGCCTTCATGATGAAGCCAGCAATGCAGGAATTTTATATTGATCCCTATTTACATGCGTGGCTATTCGCGTGTGCAGGTCGCGGCCTTAAGGGACGATCGCCCTGTACTGCCCTGAGAGCCTCAGACGTACACACCATACAGATCAGTATCAAGGCACAGCAGCTTGACATCTGCGTTCGCCGATTGCACGTCCTGGGCGTCACTCATGTTAGAGACCAAGTCCAGCGCTAATGCTCGCAGTTGGGCAGTCGTGCACGGCTAGAGGATCCAATCAACGTTGACAGAGTGTCCTTGTAGCCACTGTTCAGTACCGAGCTCGGCCGAGCGCTGCCGCGGTATACCGCCCACGAACGTATACCGCTCGCGAACTGCACCAATAAGCACTCAGATACGCGCTGCAATCACGTACTACACAGCACAGCTTGTTGTCTGATGAGCATGCGGGCCAAGGGTTGTGTGGAAGCGTTTCGTCTCTGCCTACGCACATACAGTCCCTGTACATGTGCGTAGATAAGCTTGTCCCGCTGTCATGCCGCCGGCTCAAGATTGTACAATGTCTAGCATATGAGACGCTGCTGTCCTGAAGCTATGCCGTGATCCCAGGCTAGCTGGGAGTCTGTACAGTCAAGAAAGCCGTTGAACATGTCGTCACCGAGCAAGCGTCAAAACACGGAGTCTCGAAGTAGGCAGATCGCCGGTCAGACACTTAACGTAGAGGTGATCAAATATGTACAAAGTGTCTTCAAGAAAGCGGACCTGGATGGTGGCGGGGACTTGGATGAGAATGAGTTTGCCATGGCGTTCGCGGGTAAACTCAACACGGACGAGGGCTCAGACGCTGACTGCATGCGTAAACTTTTCTACCGCATCGACGCAAATAGCGACGGTGCAGTGGGTACGTTTCTGCCGGCCGTGTCCCTCGTCCAACTTTGCGCACTTACTGACCTGGCCATTTTCCACAGACTGGGACGAATTCTCCATGTACATGATGCTGGAGAATCAAGGCTGTGCTGCTATGCGTGAGGCAGAAACAGTTAGAGTTCTGGATCCGCCACAGCCGGGACCAGTGGAGGATGCACGCAAGAAGCTCACACAATGCTGTACCATAGTACCTCCATGTGGAGGCAGCAGCCAAAGGTATGCAACAGGGGGTCGTGATGGAGTTGTTAAGCTCTGGAGTTGCAAGGCAAGTCTTCTGAGCCTGTTGTGTTGACTTGTGTGGCAGGATGGATGTATGGGTGTAGACAGTGTCAAACAGTGCTTATTGTATTGTTTAATCAGATTGCAGCGTGCGGCATGTGCACAGCTGACAGCCATGATCGGTCCTTTGCAGGATCTCTCATTGGAACGCACAATCAATGTGGCAAACAGCTGGGTCACTGCGGTCAAGTACATGCCAGCATTGAAGTGTCTGGCAGTCACCACCTTCTCCCGAAATTTAACGATGTTCGACATCACCAGCCCCTTTTGCACGATATGTGGCGCCATTCCGAAGATGGAGTACACTCCAATGACGATGGACATCTGGTCGCAGCGGGGAGTATCTCAAACTGAGATGGTCATCGTTGGTGACTCTGGGGGCCTTGTGCATCTGCACCGGATCCAGCCCAACACCAAGCAGAACGTGCTGCAGGTATGTCCAATAAAACCCCACTGCTCTTGATTGCCATTCACTAGTCTGGTGTATGATCATGCCATGTTGCCATCTCGCTCCACGAGAAGTCCCTGGCCTGCATGGCAAGCGTGCAAACCAGCAGTAGGTCGCATCCCAAGTATCAGTGTGTTTGACTGAGAGCAGTTGGGCCAAGGTGGAGCTCCCTTTTGTGGTGCTGGGCAGTGTTTCAGCTCGCCAATTGGCCAGTGTGTAGCGGCTTTTATCGTTCACCTGTTTCGAAAGGCCTGGTAATACATGTCCAGCAGCACGACAGACTTCACAAGCACAAGCATTACAAGCTGCAAAGGCCTGTCATACACGGCATTGGACAGATTCAGGTGGTGCCATGCCTGCTGGGAAAGGCTGCCCTGCCCCCCCGCGGTCCCCGAGCAGCACTGTGCTCCAGCGTGTCCTGCTGCAGTTTGACACACCGCTGCTCTACTGCAGGACGTGGCAGACATGGAACGCTCCAAAGGCCGCCCAAAGGCAGTAGATAAGTACCGAGAGGAGACTTTGTGGTCTCAGATTGTCCACTCCAACTGGGTGAGCCATGTGCGGTATGTGCCCGAGCTGGAGTCGGCTCTGTCGTGCTCTCTCGACACCTACCTGTGGCTGATGGACGTTGAACGGCGGTGCGCTCACCTCACCTCTCTCAAGCGGCAACGCATGTGAACATGGTAGAATGTGATTCGCATTACAATGTGAATATAGGGCCCCTGTCATAGCTAGCAGCGCCGAGGTAAGGAAGCAACTGACACTAAGCATTTTCCTGAGATGCGGACGCCCCTCAGCATGGTAACGCTGACAGCATGGCGCTGATTCACAGGAGTTGCGATGCATGCCTGCACTGTGCTTGAAATGGTCCAAGCTGCATGCGTGCCCCGCCTGCATGGAGAGTCGCTGATGCAGCTGCTGAAAGCTCCGTTGTGACTATATATTGTCCCGCACCGGCGGGTGAGCACTGCACATGCTGGCAGCCACGATTGCAAACTTCTCCACAACATCACCCTGTCATTGGGGATGCCCATGGCCCAGCTGTATCGCCCTGCATCTGATTGCATCGTCTGGGTGTTACACGGAGATGAACGCAAGAGCCCGGCAGCGAGGGCATCGTCTGCGTGTAGGTGCCAGGTGTATCTGCTGTGGGTCCAGCATACGATGTCACCCGGAATGATTCACCCGCCTCCTGACACGGCTGTTGACGTGTCAGGAGGCGGGTGACTCTTCATACCAACATCCTTTTACCAAGCTCCAGCTGCCTGAAAACTTGAAGTCTGCGTAGCCGAGCATTTGTGATTCGTGCCTGCAACGTGGCTGTGGGCCGCATGCCATCCGTCCACGTGCACATGCCCCACACGATTGCATTCTTGACGCTGATGACGGCGTGCAGGACCCCTTTCATGAAGCTAGAGGGGCACACGAAGGGCGTCCACTCCTGCAACTGGAGTGCGTTGCACCGCGTCTTTGTGTCTGGGGGTGCTGACAAGACCGTGTGCCTGTTCAACCCGTTCTCGGGCAAGAAGCAGGCCGCTTTGGAGGGCCACTCCGCAACCATCTCTGACGTGCTTGTCAACGACGCCGACCACCAGATCATCTCCCTCAGCTTGGTGTGCCACTATGAGCTGCCTGCCATACACCTGCCAACACTGGCTGCAATACAGATGCAATCCAGCTGCCTGCCATACACCTGCCAACACTGGCGCTGCAATACAGATGCAATCCAGCTGCAATCGTATGGCGATTGTACAATGGCCGTGGTCCCATCACTTCCACGCCACAACGCCCACCTCAGATTCTCACACCAACCTGCCTTGGCTCATGCCCATGTGCACTGTCTTCAATGAGACGCTTACATCGCCATGGTCTGCTCAATGCTGTCTCTGAACATGTGAGCTGGACCTGCAGTGTCCGTGCATCCAATGGCTCACATGCATGACCTCTTTGCATATGAACCCCACCTGCACTCTCCGCGGCATCAAGCTGCTTGTTTGCTCCCAGGAAGAACAGACCCAACCCGCTTGGCCTCGGGAGCGGCTTGCAATTGAGCCGTGCTCCTGCAGATGCGACTCATCATGTGAGGCACCGTGTGCAGGACAAGGTGGTGAAGGTGTGGGACATCCGCAACTACAAGTGCCTGCAGACGATCACCGACCGCACGGTGTACCACCCCGAGGACGCCCTCGGCGCCGTGCTCTTTGATGGCCGCCACAGCCACCTCGTCACCGCAAACCTCGCGCTGTCGCGCTGGCCGCTGCGTGACCTCGAGGGCTCTGGTGCACAGGGCCACTGCGCCGCGGTCACAGCCGTGCTGTACAACCGCGTCTTTGGTGATGCCGTCAGCGGCGATCGGGCGGGGACCGTGTGCGTGTGGAATACGCGCACCGGCCGCCTCCGGTTCAGGTGCTGCTGCCTGCTCGTCTACGCGTGCTGCGGAGCTGTTGTGAACTTTCCCGTGCGTGCTGTCTCTCCGGGTGACACATCTCGCGGAGCCACCATTGTAGACCCTGTGCTGTTGCGTTGTGGAGTTTTGCTGCCTTAGCGTCGCGTTCCAGGGACACGCTTTGGCGAGGCGATGTTTGCATCGTCAGCAGCGCCAGTGCATGCTGATGCTGATGCGTTGACGCAGCTCCGTGACGCCAGCCCATGCGCGAGCATCTCTTGCGCCAAAAACACGTACTGCATTCTAGCAACACGTCTGCCATGCGTCTGTGTGCCCCCTCACGACACTCTGCAGCGCCTCGCACCTCCACTGCAGCTGATCTGCAGGTTCACCCACACGCATGGTAGCCATGCAATTACAGCCCTGGCATTTGATGGACACCACCGCCGCCTCTTCACGGGGTGTGAGGGTGGCCGTGTGAAGGCGTGGAACTTTTCCAGCGGAGCGTGCCTCAAGGACATGGTCTCCCCATCCACCCGCGATGTTACTGGTTTGCTCCCGTGCATCTGCCTCTGGTCAGCGCCGTTGCCTACGACTGCCGCACGGCTTGTGTCTGCGTGGTGCTTTTCTGATTGGACTGCGCGCCTTGAGTGACCGTGTCCAAACATCGGCATGTGCGCCTCGCATCGGCAAGTGCTGCTCCCAGGTGGTAGCAGAGCGCCGCGGAGCCGTCGGTGTTCACGGCCCAACGTTCGATGCGTGATGTTGCACCCATCGATGCGGGCTGTCCGGTATACCAGATGGTCAGTACGTACTGACAATCTCCACCTGCACATGCACACCTTTAGTGTTGGGGGATCCCACAAACTTATAGCAGTGAAGGCAGTTGTCTGTTGTGGGTTGAGGTGTTTTCCAGGAAGCAGTCGTTTCCCGCCGTTCCTGGGTTTTCCCATTTGATTCTGCAGCGCTGCATCTGCGTGTCATTCACGCAAATGGCACCACAGATGACAAGACTCGTTCCGACATCACCGTGCGACTCCTGTGCGCGCTGAGTGCATGCTATGGCCACATTGCCAGTATGCCGCACACGTGGGTCTGGCTCCCTTGCATAGAGCACATGTCTGCCCTTGCTGCATCTGTGCACTGTGTATCTCCCGGTGAACCACTTTCATTCACATGCGCTGTTGCAATGCGCTCATTCCTGTCGCAGCCAGGTCTCGCATGAGGAGCACCCAGGCGCCTGCAGGCCGGACCTGCTCAAGCAGACACGTGCATCGAAACACACATCCATGGCTGACTGCAGGCATCATCTGCACGCGTGGCTCCGTCGCTCGATACATCATCTCGGTCGGCTGGGACCGCAAGCTCACGTTCTTCGAGGATCTGCGCGCAAAGGAGGTGCCATACGCACGCCAGGTCCCCTCTGGCCACCGCGACGCCCATGCCGCTGACATCCTCGCGGCTGCGCTCATGCATGAGTCCTCCAACCTGGTCACCGCGGCCGACGACGGCACGCTGCGCGTGTGGAGCGTCGAGAGCGGCACGATCCGCCGCACCCTAGAGGGGCCCGGCGTGCGGCAGCTGCCGGAGCACCGACGCGGCGTGGAGGCGCTGGCGTTCATGCATGGCGCCCGGTTGAAGCACGTTTGCATTTCAGTCGGGGCCGACCAGGTCGCACGCTTCTGGGATATTCGGAACTGCGTCCTGCTTCACCAGCATTTCACCGGTGCGCCTGCTGTCTGCCCGTGTGCACGTGATATCCATGGCACATCTGTGTACGTCGCTAGAGCTTGAATCGCTGCCCGCATCGGCACTGCCAGCAGCACCATGCATGCCGTTGCCGCTCCGGCTAGTGACTGCAGACACTTGTGCGTCCTTGACCAATCACCGCCAGGCTGTCCGTGGAGAAGCAGTGCACATTCTACCAACATTTCGGCGCGTCATCTACATCATCCACATGCATCTTGCACCTTTGAGAGGGCACTGCCTGCAGTGCCTGCATGCCCAGGCTGCATGCATGTGACGGCAGGGCCACTGCTGCATGCAGTCAATGCATGCGCCCATATGCAGGTCACTACCTGGATGAGTCTGTGGTGGCCATCGCCATCACCCCGGACAACGGCCACCTCATCACCGGAGACACGCAGGGCATCGTGCGCACCTGGGACCTCTCCCCCGCCGCGGCCGCCCTCGCCGACAGCGAGCCCGCCTCCCCCGGCCGCGTGCGTGTGCGGCCCGGAGCGGTCTCGGTGCCCGCGCACGCCCGGTGGCGCGCGCACAGTAGCGGCGTGAGCAGCGCTGCTGCGATCAATGGCCGCAGCGATCTCGTGTTGACCTCTGGCCAGGACTGCACGGTGGCCCTGTGGAGTGTCGCCGGGGCAAAAGTCGGCGTCTTTGGCCAGGTGCGGCACCCTCCCAGTGTGCTGCGGCTACGTACGTCTGTGGTTGAGGCCATCACAACGCTCGGGTCGGCGCTTTTGTTCGGGCGTGCATCAGATGCGATGTCCTGCTTGGATCAGCGCAGGGTGTCACACGTGGTGCTCGCCATGCATGCCTGTCACGGCAATTTGTGCTGGCTTCACATTTTTGGGCACTGCACAGCACTGCTGTGTTACACAGGGATAGATCTAGGACACAGCACTGCTTGGTAGCGCTCGCCTGCTGCACACACCACTCCAGGCACCCATGCCAACATTCCCCCGAGGCCTGCTGTTTGGCGCAAGTGCAGTCAATTTCCACCCCTGTGCTTGGTGGTCATGTGCACGGGGCGCGTGGTCCAGTTTTTCATACACGGGCTGTGGACATGCGTAGGCCTAGGCCTACTCTTGAACCCTCACGCTCCCGCACCCCGATTGCGAGTTGCTGTGCTAGTACAATGCACCGCGAGCACCCGTCTTTCCAACACATCTGCATGCAATGACTCTCCAATGGAGAGTGTCCATACCGGGATGGTTGTCACCACCAGGCATTCCAGTCGACCTTGGTTGACCTCATGCAGTGCGACTGGGTGCTTGATGACCCCAGCACGTGGGCCAGCCGCGCAGCAGAGCCCCTCAGAGAGGAGGATGAGCGCATGCTCTCCGCCTCCGCACCCCTCCTGCCCCTCAGCACGCTCCCAGCACACTCCCGGCCCGGCAGTGCCGGCAGCGCTGCCAGCGGCGGCTTTGCCACCGTGGACCACCACTGCGGCAGCACCACCCGGCCCTCCACCGCCCGGCCCTCCACGCTGTCCCTGCGGCCCGCGACTCCGGCGGAGGACAGCGTCCAAGCGTTCCTAACCGACCCGGCGGTCCTCGCACGCATGGACATCGGTGACGCA
>JALKAD010001022.1:0-23091 GCA_024500015.1 Ulva compressa | reverse complement strand
GCGTATTGAATACGATGAATTTTGGGAATACGGCTCGAGGAAACGGGGGAGGGAAGGGTGCCGGGTGCGGGGTGCGGAGCGCTCGGCCAGGCCAGCGGCGGGGTGCACAGTCAGCACTACGGACTGCACGAACCGCGGAGTGTACGAACCGCTACTGTGAGTTTCGAGAATGTTTGCACATGGGCACGCCATTCATCCTCGCGCGAGAGCTTGGCGGTGACTAGTACGGTTTTGCGTGTGGAGCCCTGGCTCGAACGCACAGCGGGTCAACAATTTTGGCAGGTCGATCGTATTTGCGTATTCCATTCGATTTCTTAAAATACGCGTATTGAGTACGATTTTTTGCGGAATACGCGTATTTGTCGAACACTGCCTGCCAGTGATGACCCACAAGCCGGTGAGCGGGATAGGCAGTGCCTGAAGCAGATTGAGGCAGTGCAACCTGGAGCAGCCCCCGATTGCAGCCGCGAGGGCGTGGACATGGTCGATGACGACGGCGTGGGCGCTCAGCCGGATGTCCAGCGTAGGCAGCAGTGGCAACACCGGCAGCATGGCCGCGAGGGTGGCCGCGGCGGTCTCAGAGAGCCTGAGGGTGTGCTGCTCCTGGTGCGGGCTAGGATTGCAGGGAGGAGAGACGAGAGAATGGAACCGGTGCACCATGGGGCCCCGGGGAGGGTGAAATCGGCGAGGGACAGCTGGGGTCCTATAGTGAAGCTGCGCTGGCCAGCGGCTGTCTCAGAAGAGGATGGCTGCAGCGGAGAAGGCGAGCGGGATGGCGGGTGGACAGATGCGCGTGACTAACAGATACTGCGGGAAGTCATGGAGGGGTGGTGGGCGTGTTGAGCGAGGGAGTGGACGTAGGGGGGTAGCGGCACGGGTGGGCATGCGAGAGGCTCCTGGTGACCTATATGCAACAAGCAGAGCTTAGATTGGGGTGAGGTGCAAGCGAGGCGGCGTTGATGCGTGATGCCTCTGTACGCGCGTGTATACAGATCATTGCAACATGTGATGCTATGCGTATAGTGGCCGGCGCTGCTGCAGCCCTGCCGTATCCCGAGATATGTTGTCCCCGTCATGGTCACAGTATCAATGATCCATCAGGTCCGTTTCATCGCGGTGTGCATATGGGGCAATGATTTGCTTCCCTCTGCATTTATATAGCTGTGTTACAAATAAGGCGCCCATCACAGCCAGCCGTGAAAACCATGCCACCAGCAGATCTCGTTTGTCAGGCCATTAGCAGTACCCTCTGAGAGTCTGCCCTTCCACCACCACCTCGCTACATGCGTGCAGGCCCTCCAGCATGACCCGCACCTGCTCAACACCTAGATACGAGGACTTAGGCTCGACCCCGATCTTCAGTGTCCGCAGGTGACACAGGTGCCCTAGCAGCTCCCGCAGAAGATTGGCGTCTCTGCGGTCCGCCACCCTCGCAACCACCAGCGTGTGCAGTGCAAGCTGTGGCAGCGCTGGCATGCACGCTGCATATGCGTCTACCGCATTCTTGCACTGCAGGCTCCGCAAGCTGGTCAGCGCCACGCCGCGCCGAACCGCCCATTGCGCGTCATACCTGCCGCATGCATGTGAGAGGACTAACGAGGTCACGTTGCGGCTCACGTAGTGCTGAAGCGTGTGTGGCACTGATGGCGCTCCTGCGTTGTGGTCTGCACCAGCGCGACTCCTCCAGTCCAGGCGCAGATCCAAGCGGCGCACGCCATTGAGACGCGAACAGGCGGCCAGCAGGCCACTCTGAGCATCCTGCCACGGCCACTGCCCGACTGTCACTTGCAAGCTGCGCAGCGTGTTGAGCCGCCCCTCGTGCTGGGCTGTGCTATGCTGCTGCGTCAAGTCATGCACAAGCGGCCAAAGCCACTCGGGGTCGGAACCCCGCAAGTTACACTGCAGGTGCACCGTCCTCGGCAGCAGCAGGAGCCATGGTGTGAGATCGAATGGCGGCGGCTCGAGCGGCGGCGCCACCCAGGGCCTCGCAACATGCATATCAACAGTGAGTCGCTCCAGGTGGGTGGCGCCCAGCAGCGCGTCGCGGCAGGCGCCGCTGGATCGAACTGTCGACACTGGGACGTGCAGGCGCTGCAGGCAGGGGAGCATGCATGCTGCGGCCACCACGGCTGCAAACGGCCCCGACCGTTCGCAGTCATCGTGGACTTCAAGTGTGCAGAGGTGTTGGAGTTGAGGCAGCGCACGGGCCAGGCTGTCAGCGTCGTCGCCACCGATGTGATGCATGGACAAGAAGCGCAAGTCGGTGAGGTGCGCCACAGCTTCCAGCCACCTCCACCGCGAATTGTCAATGTCGCTCTCGTAGTCATCCTCGCCAAACCGTAGGTCAAGGGCCGTCAGGCGCGTCAGCTTGCTCACGCTGCAGCCGAGGCCACATGTGGCCTCCCCGAAGCCTTCGCCATCTTCATCGTCGGATTCCCACGTTATCAGGGTGGGCACGGCGTATCGGAGGCTCTGCAGCTGCGTGAGAGACGCCAGCGCACGAGCCACCGCCGGAACGCCGGCAGCAGAGAGGCAGCTCTGATTATCAAAGACTAGCTCTTGTAGGTTGGCAAGGCTTGCCAGGCTGCGCAGAGCTCGTGAGGCGCAGTGGAGCAGTGTTGATCAGCTTCAAACAAGCGCACATCGCTGCGTCCTCCAATGCTGATGGAGGTGAGATGAGAAAGTCTGGCAGTGTTTGCGCCAAGCACTTGCATGGCGTACATGGCATTGGTGGAGCTGGGGGTGGTCTTCAACAGGTTGATCTGTTGCAGTGTTGTACAACGGCTGACGGCGGAGGTGAGTGTCATCATCGCGCTGCCGGAGAGGACGTTGTTGCTGAGATCGAGGGTGGCTAGAAGGGGAAGGGCAGGCAGGACGTGGCCGGTGAGAGCCGCCACGGCGGTCTCTGAGAGGCCAGCGTTGCTGAGGCTGAGGGCGGTAAGGGCATTGAGAGCGGAGAGGGGGGGAAGCATGTCTGCGGCATTGTCGGGGAGGGTGATTCCGGCGAGAGAGAGGTTGCAGAGGCGGGTGAGGGTGGCTGCGGCGGCCAGGGCGGGCTGCGTGGCAGGAAGAGGAAGGTGCGCAACAGAGAGAGACTGGGAGGCATCGATGGAGGGGTGGTGGGCACGGACGGCGAGCGAGTGGAAGGTTGGGGGAAGGTGGGTGAGGGTGTGCGAGAGAGGGATGTGGGAGAGGGCTCCAAGGAGGAGGTGCTCGGGTAGGCAGGTCAGCACCTGCACGAGAACGGACGCAAGTTACCCGGGCAATTGATTGCCTGGCAGAGGTAGGTGTATTGAAGGCACAATTACTCGCTGAAGCGCGCTCCTAGACAGCTGCTTGGCAAAATTCGGCGCAGCCCGAAGCCTGAGGCATTCACAGCGGCGCAAGCACAGCATGCGTGCATATCTTCCTGGCCGTGGGCCCGCGTGCATTAAGTGCATCTACTGCATGCTGAATGGTCATTGCGACTGCCGTGATGATGATGGGATCGGTGGGATTCTTGCGAAACATCATGTCTTGCGAAACATCAGTCAATGATTGAGTGGAGTATACAATCACGCTGCGGGGAGGCAGACGGTGGAAGCTGCATGCATATACTGCAGCCAGCAGAGCAGGTCTGCATCTGCTGTGTATTACGGCGATGAGTGGCAGGGGGCATTGCCAGCAGATCGTAAACCAAGCTCGGGCATGCGCACAGATGTGTGTCAAAAGTGACGTGCAATGTCGCAACATGTTGGGCCACACGATTCAGGTGCAAGCCCAGACCGATTATCAAACCCACACCCGGTCAAAACAAATTGTACCAGCGTGTACAGGTTCGCAGGTGGTGTCGACAGAGCAGAAGCGCATCACGCTCCCCAGCTCTTCTGCCGCTTCACCCTTGGTCGTATCATCGATCAGCAGATCAGCAGCCTGGAGCAGCGATATCATATGATGCCAACAGCAGGTATGACAAACAAGACACCATCCTTAAGACACCTTTCAGTGCGTCTCAATCAGCAATGGTGTGGAATCTGTCGGCATATCTCTTCAGTGTCTCAGGCAGGCTGTGGCAACACACATGCGATTTCAGCTTGGCATCAGGACGTCTACAGCGGAATACTGCACCATATACAGCCCCAGTAGATCGTCAAGCTGAGCTCCTGCCGCGCCTGGCTCCGAGGGGCCGCTAAATGCCGTCACGCAGCTTGGCTGATCGCTCTCACAACCCCGCGTTGGGGCCGTGTCGACGTGCTGCATCCACGACCAGACTGCCTCCCAGCTAGCCGGAAGAGGAAACTCTTCAGGTGTTTCGGATCTGCTCAAAAGATCGCGCAAGAGCTCGCTGCGCTGAACGCACCGACTTGAGACCGCCGCGATCCCGTCCGGACCTCGGGAAACAGTCACGCCTTCACCACCCACCTTTAGAAAGCAGACATCATGCAAAGCTTCAGTTGCAGAGGTCCTAGCATGACCTACCGTATTCATCTGGCGCTGGCCTGCAGAATTCTGCGAATTGAGACCACAGACGGGTCGTTGCAACACAGCCTTACGAGGCACCAACATTCCTGCTCGGCCGCCCTCGTTCATACCAGCGTAGTACAGATCAAATTATTGTTTCTCTAACTCTGATGATGGGTCTGGCGCTTTGGCTGGCTTGCGCACAGGTGCGACCGCGCTGTGCCTGTGCAAAATGTTTCCCACGTACTCGTGCGCAGAACGGTTCGCACATGCAGCTTCACCGGGTGCCGAGTCACTCATCTCTCAGGCGGCTAGTGGCAAATCCTACAACTGAACGCCCAGTCAAAGCACCCCGGCTGAAGCAAGCTTGCTTGTATGAGCTTCGCGGGCGTAAAGGAACAGGCGATAAAGCTGAATTATCTAGTAAATGCTACTTCGAATGCTACTTGGAACTATTCGAATGTACAGCATTGCTTTTGGCCACTCGTGAGCTTGGGGCTGCTACTGCCACATGTGGCGCCGGGTTGCATTGTCCTGTGCGCGCACGCGGCTTGGAAGACCTCTGGAAACGTGAATTGTTGCAAGAGGCCAAGAATAACAAAAATGTTGCAGCACAGGCCTGCGCGTGCAGGGGAAATAGCCGCGCGTAGTCGCGCCTTTCCAGATCCATCCGTGGCCACGCGTGCCTACCATCTGGGTTCCATGGAATTCCACGACCTCACAGTGTGAGCGCTCCATGACGATGGCTGGTAAGGCGTACCATGCCATTGTAGGGTATCAACCCCACCTACCCGCCAGCCTCCACATTCCCGCAGTGAGCCGTGGCCCGTCGGGGCCTCTGCCGGCAGAGGAAGTGCCGAGGGCGGCCCGGGTACGCGTGGTATCCAAGGGCTAGCAGAAGTTCTGGGCCCGCGTGCCGTGGCCACTGCTTCCAACTCCTGGGGTTCACGCCGCCAGCCTCGCATGGGGGCTGCGGGGCATGCATGCAAGTTCTAGCACGGGCCAGGATGCATGGGTGCCCATCGATCCAGGAGTCAGGGTGTTACACAGTGATAGATCTAGGACCCAGCAGCGCCGGAGTCAGTGTATGGGGCTACGTGTGGCTGAGTTGTGCATGGATCAGGATGGCGCAGTGGGCAGCTGCAGGAGCGCGAGCTTGCTTGAATGCACGGGTGGTGACATTTTGTCTGAGGCCGAATGTGAGCTAGAGGCCGAGTGTGGCAGCACAGTGGCGAGGACCGTGGCGTCAGCATGGGTGGCTGGATTGTGATCATCACAATGTGATGCATGAGACGGCTGTGGCAATTACATGCACATCAGGTATCCGGCTGATAACGTTGGGACATGAGTCCTCCGACGACGTGTGGCTGGGAACTGCTGTGCACCGCGTGCATTTACTCTGGATGCAAATGGACCGAGGTTCACCACGGTGCCAGGCTCTCACAGCTTCGCCCCCGCCTTCCGTAGCCAGATGCACAGCCCTGTCACAGGGCGAAGACGGTCTTCGCCCTCCGCTCCATCACCGCTCTACACCTGAACCTCACCAGCTTCTCGAACACAGGCGCCCACAGACAGGACGAGCAGTGCGGGCGTGGAGTGAAACGGTGCAGTCTTCGCACACAGAAAGCACAGGCTGTGCGGATCACTGTGATCGCACCGAGTCAGCAGAGAGCAGAGGATGTTACACCAAATAATGAACAGCCTGCTGCCCGCTTGTTCATACTGGGATCTCGGGTGGAGACAAATGACCTCAAAAAAGGCATTTCACGTGTCACACTTGCGCTGCAGTGGCTATCTGCGCACCAGTTGACACTTCAGTGGTCAGCAGGCAAGCCCGTTGAACCAGTGGTGCTGTGGCGGCGCTGGGACAGCCCCTGCCGCACACAGCACTGTCATGTTCATGCTTAAAGACACGCAGAAACTATTTCTAATAAAGACCACAAGGCAAGAGTTCCCGGAACACGAGCTGACGGCCTTTTGCAAGAGCCAACACGGACGTAGGCCGTAAGAAATTTCTGACGCCCACAACCCCACCACCAGCTGCTGCTCATGACCAATCCCCAACCACCGTGCCGCAGACAACAAGCGCAACTGCACTGACCGGGATCTACTGAAACAAGGACGGAACAGAATGAGGAGCGCGGCACGGTGGGTGGGGATGCAAATGCATGGCTCCTGAATGGCTCACCTGCCGCAGGCGGCGATGGGCAGCAGCCAGGTCCACAGAATGCCGAGGGGTGAAGCATCGGCCAGCAGAAGCCTGGAATCGCTGGCAGGATGACACAGGGGCGCGGGGGGCTGCACGCCGTCTGTACGCCTAGTGCATGTGCTGCAAAGCTGCGATGCAGCGGGCGAACTGCCATACTGCAGTTTGGGAAAAGCAGCCCATTCGCCTGATCGATCCAGGCTCAGCGGCCGCCCACCGTCCACAAGGCGGGACAGTACAGTGTGAGTCAATGCATCAGGTCCATGTATTCCCGTTTCATTTGCTGACGTCATCTGAATCCTGGCGGGGCAGCAGAACGGCCTCGTCGCCGCCGCGCCGCCGCCGCTGCTTGGTCGCGTCGCCTGCCCCGCCAGCGCCCCGCACCACCTCTGTTGACCGCTCGTCATCAGCCGCCTGCTGCTGCGCGCGCCACGTGTCGCGGTCGCGCGGGGCGGGGAGGGTGCGGGCGGTGCAGAGGCCGATGACGCAGCCGAGGGCCAGCGCGAGCGCGAGCAGGAGCGCGAGGATGACGCCGGTGAGAATGAGCAGTGTGCGGTCGCTGTCGCCACCTGGCAGCGGCGGCCACCCACCTGCCTCCGGACGGAGCTCTCTGAGGTTGTCCGGTATGATGTATGCCTTCACTTGTCCCCCCTTAACTGCCTGCACGGGAAGCGCGTGCAGCTTGTGCATGGCATGCATGAAGCAAGGCAGAATTCGAAAGAAGATACGCAAGAAGACAGCAGGGCCGCAACAGCTTCACAGCTGACCCAACAGCCTCTTTTGAGGCGCATGTGCATGCATGTACAAAATCGTTCACGAGTCACCGCATAGATGCATGTTCTCACAGCAAGATCGCGAGATCATCAATGGGTGAAAACAGAACACTTAGCCACTTGCGAGCTGGACAGGCGTCATGGGGCAGCAAGCGGCGATGAGGATTGGCTTCTGTTGTGGGTGCCGCCTCATTCACGCGCCTACTTCTACGTGCGTCCTTGTTCAAACCACCGCAGTGCCAGTGTAGTCATCAACTGCTAGCACAGGCAGCACCTGATGGCAGGCAACAGGGTTGACGCACAGTAGACCCGCACGGCAGGCATTGTTATGCATGATGTACTTTGCAATGCAGAGACTGCATGAAATGCAGCCCTGGTGCGAGGGGCATGCCTTGTGTTGCACGGAGATAAACGCAACAGCCCGGCAGCGGGGGCAACAACAAGCAAGCAAACCTGCTTCGTGAAGCGCACCGAGCGGAGCTTTTGGAAGGCGGCGTCGTCCGCAGACAGAAACCTCGCCCGCAGGGCGTCAACGCGGTCGTGCGCCTGCCGTATCTTCTCCACGAGGTCCGCCCGTGCCTTTTTCAAGTCTGGCGTGGCATTGCGCGGCATGTGGAGCAGTGCTGCAGCTGGCACGTGCGCGCGGCGATGCCCGCCGGCAGTCACGGACTCGGCCGTCCCTGCGATGCTCGAATTTGCGCTTCTGCTTGCAGCGGAGGCAGGAGACAAATCAAGTTCGACTATGTCCGAATCACCATCTCCATCACCATCTTCCAAATCTTGGTCTTCCACCGAGTCATCATGATCAACCTCGATGCCGCCGTCATGTGGCGCAGCTGCTGCCCAGGGGCCATATGCATAGTCTACGTAGCTGTCAGCATCAAAATGGCCAGCAAACAGTGGGAAGACTACCTTGTCCAGATCGTGGTAGCGCGTCTCACTATATTCATCGTCGGTGAAGACAACCGCGTCGGCAGAGATGCCGTTATCGCTAAAAAAGCGCTGGCTGAGCGTGCACTGCTCCAAGCGCAGCCGCGTGTCCTCCCCCTTCTCAGCCTCGACTGAAAAATCGAGGCCTCGGTAGCTGTCAGCTGCTCTGCGCCATGAGCAGGCAAGCATGGACACGTCGGCGCCTGCCCATGCCGCCAGGCCTGGGTCGACATTGCGGAAACGGACATCTGTACAGCACCATATAGTCCCCGGCTTGGCGTGCACGCTGACAGGGACCCCAGCCTGGGGTGCCAATGGTTTACTTGCATATGTGTACGGCACCCAGCGAAATCAATGCTCGCTGTCTTAATCTGCTATCTCAGGAAATATTACATAGATGCGAATGTCGCATGAAACAACATGCTGCCCGACAGTGTGTGGCTAGGCTGCGAGCGTCGTGGAGCAGGGGCAAGCAAAATGGAAAGAGGACCGGTGGTCACTGTGCCATGCCCACGCAGATGCTGAGGGTCCCGGTGCGAGAGCCTGTGAACATGGGAATTCATGGCAGGCACAGGCACAGTGCAAATGCGAATCAACCAATTTCCGTTCACATCTGCCCGTAGGCACTGCAGACGAAAGCCGACATAGACATACATTGCGGGCAGGCGACTGTCGCATGGAGAGCCCGCGTGGGTGTGTCACCAGTGCCTGGCATCAACTGCAAACATGCTCTCACAGGCAGGGCCAGCACGTGCTATGCTGAGCTGTGTGTGTTACACAGTGATAGATCTACGACCTAGCAGCGCTGAGGCAACAGAGCAGTCAACAGCGCTGTGTGTGCAGTGTGCACTGCGCCAAATTCAGTGCGAATCCAGCACGCTGCAGAGAATGATTCCACAGCAACTTGCAATTGCAGGCACTAGATTGGGCACGACAATCGCATATTCGCGCATATGTATAACCTGGCACATTTGCGGCGACAACAGGGGGGTTTGGCGTAGGACTAGCGAGGCGGCACATGCATGCAGGTGGCAGGTGTGGCCAGCCGCGCCAGGTACCCTCGCGTTTGGCAACCAAAACCATCAAGTCCAGAGTGACACACGGGGCCCATGGTTGACTGGTGACAGCACACAGAGCAGGCACACGCATGCTGGTGCCTGGAGGAACATGCATGCAGAGTGTTGCATGGAGAGGACCAGTGGTCTATGCAGCGGTCGCGCCACACCTTGCGCGAACACGCTCGCTGCGTTGACAAACAGCCCAGTCTTGCCGCCCTGCAGCGTGACGTTGGTGAGCCACAGCGCCGCCGGCTGCTGCGGCCGCCAGTGCAGCAGAATGTCGTGGACCTTGCCTTCATTCCTGGGCTGGTGCATGGGACTGCGGATGTAGAGGTTGTCCAGCCAGACGTTGGCCGCTGCCTTCTCAAACCAGCCCAGAAAGCCAGTTGAGACCTGAATCAGGCACTGCCCAGGCTGCAGCTGGCCAACAGGTGGGTGGCTGTGCACCACTGGAGCAGCTGCTCCGCACCTTCCCTGCAATCTGCCGGGCCCCTGCTCAATCCGTGAGCAGGCCACCGGTGTCCGCGAGATACTGTCTAGTAGAGATTTACATTGCAGAACCTGACTGCCCTCTTGCAAGCAACGATGCTATATGGACACATATGCTGAGGAGAAGGAGGGAGGGATGCAGAGACACAGGTGCAGTGCTGCTGAAGCTGCTAAACGAGCACCCCCCCCCGCAGCCACAGAAGATGTCCACCAGCGGATTGCATTCAGTGTTACACGGAGATGAACGCAGGATCCCGGCAGCGGATTGCGTTAAGGTTAAACATGCGGATGCTGCATACCATGTGTACCCCGTCTTGTGTACCCGTCTTCGACGGTGTGCAAAAGTTTTTGGCTGTGAGCCGGGCTTGGGTGGACATGCTCGCGTGATCCAGCAACACCCCCCAGCCATGCCGCGTGAGATACATATGTAATAGCACTGTGGCACAGAATGTTGCAGATGAGCGTGCACGACGGTCGCACCGTTATGGATTGCAGAGTGCTGGCCGCGGCCACGAGGACGCCTGCGTCAGGGACCGAGCTGTCCAGGTTTCGCAAGTCCAGGTGCGCCGTCAGCCTGATGTGATTGATGCCAGACGCTATAGCTGCCATAAAGTGTTCCGGGCTGGTGATGTTGTACACAGCGTTCTCTGCACCGGAGTTCCCCGGGGCGCCTTCCAGCCGTACGAAGCTGGACATAATGGCAAAAGCCACCAGAATCAGACTGAAATGGCCCATTTGATAAAATTGGAAGTTCTGGCCTTGAATATGCTATGCCTGACCCGGGTATGATCGAGCGTCGCGAGACACTAACTCACCCTGCGATCGATGTCCCTGATCATGCGGTACGCGGCGCCCCGCTGGAAACGTCAGAAGCAGCCTAGTTTCCGCTCCTATAGCTTCGTTGGAGAGACTCGCCCAAACACGGGTCGTCTGGAATGACACGTGCCTGCTGCACAGGCCCTTCTGCAGCAGTACCATCTATGACATCAACAGGCCACCAAAGGACCGGTCGGCGCTGCAGCGTGATGAGTCGCGTCGTCCGGAGGTCGAAAATGTAGAGTCACATGCTCGACTTGACCGCGGACTGAATCTGGTGTTAATGCAAGTCGACTTAGCCGCACCCCGGTGTATGCGCTCGCGGCAGCTATAGCTAGCAGCGCTGTGGCTTCCAGGGCACGCGAGAGTTGTGCGCAGCCGCACACAGCCAGGTGAAAATGAAAAACGAAGAAAGTCACGTATCACACATTGCCCACTATTTAGTAGACTCACACTGCCTTGGGTGATTACAGTGCAGTATGCATCTAACCATTTGCGAAGCCAGCTGCGCGCGCAGCCTCAAACAAAGTAAACTGCGCTCATGGGAAAACACCACAGCCGCAATGAGATCTTCACGTGCACGATAATACAGACAATGTAATACATGGAAAGGGCACGATGTTCACAAAGAAAGACGTTTTAACAAGACGTCTGTACAGGGAGCCGATTTGATCAGCGTCTCTGCAAGCGGAATCTCTTCGATGCTGCCAGAGTTACAATGATAATGCACATGTAGCTAGATGTGTCATGACTCGCAACAGCGGCAGTGCCTGCCATGCACTGCTACTGCAGCACAACATTACCGCAGCACACTTGTGCCGATGCATCATGACCAGGGTTCGAGGGTGACGGACTTACGCTCCGTAACGGTAACCTCACGTGACGCATTTCGTAACGGTCCAAATTCAGCGTAACGTTCGAGAAAACGGGGGAGGGTGACCTTGCGCGCGTTCATGTTGCATGACTACCACGCCATGCAGCGACAATATCAGATACACACAAGCTTCACACGTTTATGTGCGTCTGGAAGCAGTTAATGGGTCACCGTGGAGCGTGCGAGCGCTTGGTTACTCTCGGTGCCTCGGATTTGGACGACTGGCCTAAATCTCGAAATCTCGATGGCGCTGGTTGGCCTCACGTTACGGACCGTAACGGTACATGCCAAAACGTTACGATCGTTACGTTACGCTCTTAAATCACCGTTACGCTCGATCCCTGATCATGACCGCTCACACAGCGGCTGCTCCGCACACACAGACCACAACACATGCATGCTAGCAACCAGCAGCATCCAGTGTATCTTCTACCCCATTGATAGTACACAACACATGCATGCCAGCTCTCTTGGGCTGCCTGGTGCGCCAATCCACCCAAAGCGGAAGCCACGCAAGTGACCATACTCGAGCTTGTCCGACCCGCAAAACCCCTAAGCGGAGTTCTGGGATGATTCCGGCCCTGCAAAGCACGCGCGCCACACAGCACGCCCCCTGCTGTGCAGCAAGCTCTCGCTGCACGGAATGCATTGCGTGCAGCATGCACTCCGCAGAGCATGCACTGAGCTGGCAGCCTGCATTGCCGCACCATTCAGAGCCCACCATACGAGCGCGCCCCCCAGGACCTATTACACAAGGACAAGCTCAGTATCTGCTTGACAGCGTGCCGGCATAGGCCCACATGCATACACGAAAAGTGCAAACGCTTGCAGCAGTGACCCCGCCGCGGGAATCGGCCATACCGCCAGAGAGAACATGAAAACAAGGCTAAGCTGGCAGACGACAGCGGGTACGACCAACGGCAGCTCCTGGCAGTGCAGGAAGGCCACAAACTTCAAGCTCACATACGCATGGACCACGGATCATGTGAAATGACAAGACACAGCGTGGACATATCCCTGCTGCAGCTGCCGCAGCACCTGTTTATGCGTGCTACTATATGTTGTGTCACATACTCGCACAACCTCTGTGCTGAAATCAAAGAAATGATCATATGAAAATGTGCACCTGCCACAAAGATGCTGCTGTGCTGCCCGAGGGCCAGCAGAAAGTGTGGCACAGCAGCAGCGACACCCGGCTCTGTGACGGAGCTTGTCGCATGAAGCCGTTCATGCAAAAAGGTGCGTACGGAACACTTGAAAAGGGACGGCCTGAAACATGCATGTGCATAATGCCGGGAAACGGGTGGGCAGGTCGTCTGGCAATAGACCAGAGACAGCATGCTCGGGTGCGGTTAAGAGACCCCAGCGTCGGCTGACCGCCGCACAGCAACAGCGGCTGTGGCAGCACCAGCCCCACACGCTGTGCAGGTAGCAGCTACCTCGGCGCCGCTCAATAAGATCAGCTGCGACGAAAAGGCAGAGGCGGCAGAGCGCAGCGTGTGGGGTCTGCTGCGTGTGCTGCGTACTTGCAGGGCAGCCAAAACGCCTGTCACACCGAAGCGTGCGCGCCAGGACGTGCTAGCTCCGGCTGCTCGACGTTTGGAGATGAGACAGGAACTGCGCATGCATGCACGACGACCATGCATTGCGCAAGCTCACTTGCTGAGATCTTCTGAGTCTTTGAGAGGCAGCAGCACGGCCTCCTCGCCGCCGCGCCGCCGCCGCTGCTTGGCCGCGTCGCCTGCCCCGCCAGCGCCCCGCACCACCTCTGTGGAGCGCTCATCAGCGGCTGCCTGCTGCTGCTCGCGCCACGCGTCGCGGTCGTGCGGGGCGGGGAGGGTGCGGGCGGTGCAGAGGCCGATGACGCAGCCGAGGGCCAGCGCGAGTGCGAGCAGGAGCGCGAGGATGATGCCGGTGAGCAGGAGCAGCGTGCGGTCGGCACCTGGCAGCGGCGGCCACCCGCCTGCCTCTGGATGGAGCTCTCTCAAGTTGTCCGGTATGATGTATGCCTTCACAGGTGCCTCCTCGACAGCCTGCACCGGACGTTTGTGCAGCTTCTGCCCTAACCCCGAACGTTTGTGCATGGCAAGCATGAAGCAGGCCAGAACGGAAGACATAAGGGACACAACCGCTTCACAGCGGACCCAGCAGCGTTTCGTGCGCCGCATGTGCATGCATGTACAAGCATCCTTCACCACGTGACCACGTCACCACGTAGATGCATGTTCTCACAGAACGAGATCATCGATGGGAGAGGGCAAAACACGTAGCCACTTGCGAGCTGGACAGCTGGCGTCATGGGGCAGCAAGCGGCGGTGAGGATTGGCTTGTGTTGTGGGTGCCGTCTCATTCACGCGCCTACTCCTATGTGCGTCCTTGTTCAAACCACCGCGGTGCTTTAACATTCCAGTGTAATCAGCAACTGCTAGCACAGGCAGCACCTGATGGCAGGCAACACGGTTGACGCACAGTCAAGCTGCACGGCCGGCATTGTTATGCATGGTTTACCGTGCAATGCAAAGACTGCATGAAGTGCATCCCTGGCGCGAGGGGCATGCCTTGTGTTGCACGGAGAAAAACGCATGAGCCCGGCAGCGGGGGCAACAACAAGCAAGCAAACCTGCTTCGTGAAGCGCACCGAGCGGAGCTTCTGGAAGGCGGCGTCTTCTGCAGACAGAAACATCGGCCGCAGGGCGTCAGCGCGGTCGTGCGCCTGCCGCATCTTCTCCAGGCGGTCCGCCCGTGCCTTTTTCATGGCTGGCGTGGCATTACGCGGCACGTGGAGCAGTGCTTCAGCTGGCATGCGGCGATGCCCGCCGGCAGTCACGGACTCCCCCGTCCCTGCGACGCTCGAATTTGCACTTCTGTTTGCAGCGGAGGCAGGGGACAATTCAAGATCGGCTATGTCCGAATCATCATCTTCCGAATCTTGGTCTTCCACCGTGAAATCTACCTCGAGGCCGCCTTCATTTGGCGCTGCCGCTGCCCAGGGCCCATATGCATAGTCTAGGTTGCTGTCAGCATCGAAATCGCCAGCATGCAGTGGGAAGAATACCTTGCCGAGATCGTGATAGTGCATCTCACTGTGTTCATCGTCGGTGAAGACAACCGCCTCCGCAGATATGCCCCTATCGCCGAAGAAGCGCTGGTTGACCGTGCAGTGCTCGAGGCGCAGCCGCGTGTCCTCCCCCTTCTCGGCCTCGGCTGTGAAATCGAGGGCAACGAAGCTGTCAGCTGCGCTGCGCCATGAACAGTCAAGCATGGACACGTCAGCGCCTGCCCATGCCGCCAGGCCTGTGTCGATGTTGCGGAAACGGACATCTGTACAGCACCATATGGTCCCCGGTTTGCCGTGCACACTATGCTTACCATCGCTTGAGTGCCAATTGCTTACTTGGGGATGTGTACGGCACCCTCCGCACCTCGGGGAAATCACTGCTCGCTGTCTCACTCGGCGGACTCAGCAATTAGTTCATAGATGATACTGTTGCATGAAACATGCTAACCTACGGTGTGTGGCTGCAAGGGGCAACCACCGTGGAGTGCAGGCTCAGCTCGTGAAACGATGACCGCTGGTGCCATTCCCACGCAGATGGCGATGGTGCTGAGATCATGAGATAGTCAGTGAACATGGGCATGCATGGTAGGCACAGGCAGATCTCGAGTGCAGATAAACAGCAAACCTAGCCATGGCGGGTAGGCGACTGTCACATGGAGAATCCGTGTGGGTGTGTCACCAGTGCCTGGCATCAAATGCAAGCATGCTCTCACACGCAGGGCCAGCACTGATGAGCTGTCCATGCAACACTCAGTGCTAATCCCAGCACGCAACGGAAAATGATACGACCGCGACTTGCAATTGCTGGCACGAGAAGGGGCACATCATCGCACATGCATCTCGTGTGGTACTTGCGGCGGCAACAGGGAGGTGTGGCGTAGTGAGGTGGCACAACCATGCACGTGGCGTTGTTTTGTTTCCTGCTTTATTCCCTCGGCGCTGCTGAGGCCTTGATCTATCACAGTATAACAGATGCATGTACGTGGCAGGTCTGGCCAGCCGCGCCCGGTACCCTCGCGTCTGGCAGCCAAAACCTCCAGAGTCACATTCGTGCCCCGGGGTAGGCCAGTCTCAGCAGGCGGTGCGTCAGAAGGCCCGCCAGTGCCTGGAGGAACATGCAGAGTGTTGCATGGAGAAAATCAGTGATCTACTAGTAGTAGTAAACAGCGGCCGGGCCGCACCTTGCGCGAACACACTCGCAGCACTGACAAAGAGTCCAGTCTTGCCGCCCTGCAGCGTGACGTTGGTGAGCCACAGAGCCGCCGGCTGCTGCGGCCGCCAGTGCAGCAGAATGTCGTGGACCTTCCCTTCATTGCTGTACTGGTGGATGGGGCTGCGGATGTAGAGGTTCTCCAGCCAGACGTTGGCAGCTGCCTTCTCAAACCAGCCCAGCAAGCCGGTGGAGACCTGAAGTAGGCACTGCGCAGGCTGCAGCCGTCCAACAGGCGGGTGGCTGCGAACTACCGGAGCAGCTGCTCCGCACCTTCCCTGCACACTGCCGGGCCCCTGCTTAATCCGCGAGCGGATGTCTGCGGGATAGAGCTTTACATAGCAGAAACCGACAGTCTGCTTGCAAGCAACGGTAAAATGTGGGCACATATGCTGAGGACAAGCTTGCCTAGGGGGTTGGGACATCAGACACAGACGCAGAGGTGCTCAAGCTGCTAAAAGAGGTCTCCCCGCGCAGCCACAGGAATAAAGCATTAGGCTGTCAGCCTGGCTTGGGTGCACGGACATGATTGCGCGCTCCAACAAAGGCCCCCCACCCATACCGCACAGGAAGCATCTTCGATAGCCCTGGAGCATACAAGGCTGCGGATGAATGTGCACGCCGGTCGCACCGTTATGGATTGCAGAGTGCTCGTTGCCGCGACGAGGACGCCCGCGTCTGGGACCGAGCTGTCCAGGTTTCGCAAGTCCAGGTGCGCCGTCAACCTGATGTGATCAATGCCAGATGCTATAGCTGCCATAAAGTGTTCCGGGCCGGTGATGTTGTAGACATCGGCTGCAGCGTTCTCTGCACCGGAGTGCAACTGGGCGCCTTCCAGCCGCAGCAAGCTGGAAATAGCGGCAAAAGCCACCGTAATCAGAATAGAATAGGCCATTTGGCAATACCGGATCACCTGGCTCAAGTCGTGCTACGCTTGACCCGGGTACAGACGAGCACTGACAGATACTAACTCGCCCTGCGATCGATGTCGCTTATCGTGAGGTACGCGGCGCTCCGACAGAGACGTCAGAAGCGGCCTACTTTGAGCTCTGGATATACCATTGTCGGAGAGAATCGCTCAGCTACGGGTCATCGGGATATGCAGGTCCTTCTGCAGCAATACCACCGATGATATCAACAGGCCAAGGACCGGTCGGCAAGTGCTGCAGCGTGACGAATCGCATCATTCGGAGACTCAAACTATGAAGCCGCATGCCTGACTTGAGCACGGAGAGAATCCGGTGTACATGCCAGGTGACCTGGCCGCAAGCCTGTGCGTACGTTTGCGGCAGCTGCACAGCGCTGTGGCTTCCAGGGCACATGACGCATGTGACATGAGGGTTGTGCACAGTCGCAAAAAAAAAGAACAGAAAACAAAGCCAAGTATCACGCCAAGCCCAAGATGTAGAAGATTTGCATTGCCGACGGTGAACGCAATGGAGTATGCCCCCGTCCGTTTGCCATACAATGCTCAGTTGTCATGCAACCACACACAGAATTGACTGCACTCTTGCCATGACACCACAGCTGCAGTGATCTCTTCAAGTGCACAATGCATGAGAAGGGCACGATGTTAACAAAGAAAAAATAGACTGTACAGGGGGCCCAGCCGATCAGCGTCCCTGCGGAATCTCTCGCTCTCTCTCGGAATGTCTCGTCCCTGCGGAATCTCTCGCTGCCAGAGTTACACTGATATTGCAGTTGGCTGTCACGGTGTCACCACACACAATGGCGGCAGTGCTTGCGACTCCCTGTCACTGCAGCGCACTTACACCGCAGCACACGTGTGCCTATGACAGCTCATATGGCAGCTGCTCCGCACACACACACCTGATCCCTTTCATGACAGCGCAAGTTTGAACGAAATCGTTCTGACATTTGCTCGTGCGGAGAGTAGCCTTGGTACTTGCGATGGGCTGCCTGTCTTTTTGCGTGTTGCCTGGTCTGTTGCCCCGGCGATGCTGGGTCCTAGATCTATCACTGTGTAACACACACACACCACAGTACATGCATCCCAGCAACCTCTCTTGGGGTGCCTGGTGCACCAATCCACCCAAAGCGGACGCCACGCAAGCGACAGTACCCGTCTGACCCGGACAATGCCCTAAGCGGAGTTCTGGGATGACTCCGGCCCTGCAAAGCATGCACGCCACACAGCGGTGTATTATCGCGTTGCGGGAGGTCACTTGTTCGATCGTGCGTGCGCACCTGGCGGTCGAACACGTGCGCATATGACCAACTCGCACAGCACAGGAATACGCCCTGTGACTTGCATGCGCGCGTCTGAGGGGGGGGTTTCCGGTTGGTTCACCCCTTCGGCTCCTGGGTCCCGGTTAGCCGGAGATGTCAAAGGCCTAATCGGCTACGGCAAGTAATTCAATGTACATTTACATTTACATTTACATTTACATTTACATTTACATTTACAGCACCCAACCCTGTTGTGCAGCAGGCTCTCGCTGCACGGAATGCACTCCGCACATCATATGCATGCATCGTGTTCAGCATGAACTGGGCTGGCAGCCGGCAGTGCCGCACTATCTAGAGCCAACCCTAAGTTGGCACGCCCCAATACCTATTACACAAGGAAAAGCTCATTATCTGCTTAACAGCGTGCCGACATAGGCACACATGCATACATGAAAAGTGCAAACGTTCGCAGCAGTGACTCCGCAGTGGGAAACAGGCTATACCGCCAGAGAGGACACTGTTTCCTGGCAGGAGAAACGGCTAAGCTGGCAGACGGCAGCAGGTACGACCAGCGGCCGCTCCTATTAGTGCTGGCAGGCCACAGTCTTCAAGTTGATATACGCATGGACCACCGAACATGTCGCATGGCAAGATACAGCCTTAGGACATCACACCAGATGTTCATGGTGCACCTGCTGCACCTGCTGCAGCAGCTTTATATTCGTGCTGCTATAGGCTGTGTCAAATAGTCACACAACCTCTGTGCTGAAATCAACGAATTGTGCATATGAAGGTGTGCAGCTGGCACACATACGCTGCTGTTGCTGCCCGCTCGCCACCACAAAATCGACGCCGCGGCAGCGACACCCGGCTCTGAGACGGAGCTTGTCACATAAAGCCGGTGTGTAACACATAAAGCCGGTCATGTACAACGGTGCATACGGAACGCTTGAAAAAGCCGGTGTGTAACACATAAAGCCGGTCATGTACAACGGTGCATACGGAACGCTTGAAAAGGGACAGCCTGAGCATGCATGTGCACACTGCCGTGAAACGAGCGGACGGCTCATTCGGCATTAGACCATGGCCAGCATGCTCGGCCAACATGTGTCTAGAAGTCCCCAGCATTGGCCAACTGCCCCCCAGCAACAGCAGCTGTGCTAGCACAAGCCCCACACGCTGCGCCGGCCGCCGGTAGCAGCAAACTCGGCGCCGCTCAAAAAGATCTGCTGAGACGAAAAGGCAGAGGCGGCAGAGCGCAGCGTGTGGGGTGTGCTGCGTGTGCTGAGCAAGTGCATGGCAGCCGCCGGCTTGTCACACCGAAGCGTGCGCGCCAGGACGTGCTGGCTCCGCCTGCTCGACGGTTGGAGGTGACACAGAAGCTGCGCATGCACGCATGACGACCATGCATTGCGCAGGCTCATTTGCTGAGATCGTCCGAGTCTGAGAGGGGCAGCAGCACGGCCTCCTCGCCGCCGCGCCGCCGCCGCTGCTTGGCCGCGTCGCCTGCCCCGCCAGCGCCCCGCACCACCTCTGTGGAGCGCTGATCAGCGGCCGCCTGCCGCTCCTCCCGCCATGCGTCGCGGTCGCGTGGGGCGGGGAGGGTGCGGGCGGTGCAGAGGCCGATGACGCAGCCGAGGGCCAGCGCGAGCGCGAGCAGGAGCGCGAGGATTATGCCGCTGAGCAGGAGCAGCGTGCGCTCTGCATGGCCGCCGGGGAGAGACATCCACCCCTCCGCTCCAGCAGGCGGCTTGCGGTGACCACTCGGAAGGACGTACGGCTCAATCTGGGCACTCCTGACAGCCTGTGCGCCCCAGCAAGCATATCACACATGTCATGTGGGAGCAGGTAGGAAGCTGTTCGAGGTATGCATACACCCCATGAAATGCAGTGCAACAACTAGCATGCTGCGAATGAGAGGACACACATGTCGCACGGTGACTGCACAGACATAGTGCCAAGGGGGAGGTGGTGTGTGCATGCATGCTCGTCACAGGTACCGCCAACATGCATACATTGTGAGTCAGGCACGAGATGCAAGGCCGAGCATGCATGCTCCGCTGTCTGGGGGAGCAGGTTCCACTCAGTTCTACTAAGGTAGCATGCATTCATGCTCTCAGCACTGTGCAGTGCTTCACATGTGAAGCACCGCGGCAGTCAAGAGGCGCGACATGCATGAGCACGATGCACTTGTACGCGGGCGCAGGCCAGCATGCAGCGTTCCTGTAGGCCCGCCATGGACTGGGGAAACGCACCGCTTGCAGTGCCTGGAACGTGCCATTGTTCGCCGAGAGGAACCTCGGCCGCAGCAGATCCGCGCGCGCGTTTTGCCGCCGAAAGCTCTCCTGCGTGGCAACCTGGCGCGCGCTGCGTGCTGTGGCGTTCAGATTCATGATGTCCAAAGACACTCCGCCACTGGCCCGGCCCACACTTGTGCTCAAGTTCATGCCGCCCCCGTCCATGCCGACAGCACTGCTCGCGGTTGCTATGGCACCCGTCCGGCCGGCTCTGCTGCTCATGTTCATCGCACTGCCCACTGCGCCAGCTGGGCCACTGCTCACGTTCGCAGCACCCCATGCATGCATGTGCGTGTCCATGCCATCGACGGCCCCCCCGCCATGAGCACCATAGGCAGAAGCGTTTACGGCGCCTCTGCTCGCATTCACATGCATTGCGGAGCCAGCTCTGTCCAGCACCACTGCGCCTGACGGCACATGAGCGCTACCGGGGAAAGCTGCCGAGGCGATGTCTCCAGCATGTAGAAGAAAGTACTTCTGGTTCGGGTCCCGGTAGACCATCTGCGGCTGGTCAACAAACACAAAAGCGTCGTCAGCGACGGCCATGCTGTTAGCGTAGCGCTGGCTGAAGCGGCAGCGCTCGAAGCGCAGCCGTGTGCCCTCCCCGCGCTCCGCCTCAGCCACGAAGTCGTCATCACCATACCGGTCCGCCATGCGGCGCCATGTGCAGTCGAGCATGGACACGTCAGCGCCCGCCCACGCCTCCACGCCATGCACGCAGTTGCGGACCCGGACACCTGCAGAGCGCCCCAGTGTTGACCCTTGTGCTGTGACCAGTGCCGCCCCATCCGTGCCACTCGGAGCATGTGAGCTGTGCATTCCGTTCGACTTACACAGCAGAGGCGTGATGACAGCACGCTGGGTCCTAGATCTATCACTGTGTAACACACAGCAGAGGCGTGATGACAGCACGCAGCACAGCATGAGAGGTCCGCAGCACAGCGTACCCCTATGTTGTTTCAAGGCCATTTTAACGGGCGACGTGCACAAGCAACGCCATGCTGCGTGTGCCGTGCTGTGCGTGCTGTGCTGTGGACTCCTTGGGATGCATAGGGACTCTGACGAATTGCAGTGCATGCGATTTCCACTTTTGACTGTGTGCAGCTGCGGAAGCTGCTATGCCATTGACGGTACCAATGTGCCACAGCACGCACAGCACGCACAGCAGCCCCCAGAGTAAGGTAGGCATAACTTGAAGTTGAATGCACATGTTCAGCAAGATGGGGCAAGGAGCGTCTCATCTGAGCCGCAAGAGTTCTTGACAAATTTCATCTGTCGGAAACTGCGACAGATGATTTTCGGCTCAACATCAAACCACCGCGGCGGCCTCTGGCGCAGCACGCCGCAGCAGGCTGATGCGGCTGGGGCGGCTCTAGATCTTGTCCATCAGAAACGGCAGACCGCCCGAGTCATGTAGTGCAGGTCCGGGGCTCACACCTTGGGCATAAGCGCTCGCCGCACTGGCAAAGAGCCCAGTCTTGCCGCCCTGCAGCGTTACGTTGGTGAGCCACAGCGCCGCCGGCTGCTGCGGCCGCCAGTGCAGCAGCACGTCGTTGACTTTGTCATCGTCGCTGTACTGGTGGACGAGGCCGCGGATGTAGAGGTTGTCTAGCCAGACGTCGTCAGCTGCCTTCTCAAACCAGCCAAGGAACCCGGTGGAGACCTGAATCAGGCACTGCCCTGATTGCAGCTGGCCGACCGGCGGGTGGCTGCGCACGACTGGAGTAGGCTCTTTACACCTGCCCTGCATTCAGCCTGTGCTTGAGATGATCACGCTGGTGGTCTGTGGAGCATGCATGGCAGCACCTGTGCAGTAATTGCTGGTGAACTCATCCGTGCATTAAGACTCACAGCACGTGGCCTACGTGAACGTGGGCTGCAGTCTCGCGGACTCAGGGGAGTGGGCATGAAGCTGCCAGTGTGCGTGTTCATGGCGAGGCACTAGCACTGGTGACGACAGCTGCTGCCAAATGTCAAAGCACGGCCCACACCAACAGCTTCGACTCGAACAACCTAGCAAAGCGACAGATGCTCATGAGTGCCTCGAGGGCGACTCGGTACCGTTCCGATGCGGCAACGCCCTGGCGCTGATCAAATGGCGACTGATGAGTCACGGCATATGCGGAACTCGAAGCGTTTCACGTATGATGTCACAGATTCGAGGAGCAATTGTTGTCCGAGGCACCCTCTAACCCGGAATGTGCACATACTGTGCCGCGACACACGGAGATCTAAAGGGGACGAGAATCGCCGCGACGAGGCGTGCTTCCAGCATGCGCACAGATTTAGCGCATGGGGGCGCTAGGCGCCTAGAACAAGCCTCGGACCACGTAGCAACGTCCCCTCAAAAGTAGAACTAAGATTAGCTTTTTGGGATTTGAACGGAGTGTCCGCACCGTGATGGTCTGTAACGTGCTCGCTACGGCGATGACACCACCGGCATCGAGCGTCGAACTGTCGTACGACCGAAGGTCAAGGTGCGCAACAAGCCTGATATGGTTGATGCCATCCTCAACAGCTCCAACGAACTGCTCTGCACTGCTGATGCTGTACGCGCGGATTCCGCCGTTCTTCGAATCATCAGGCAATGGCGCTGCTGCCACAGGTGCAAAGGTCGACAAAAGACATACAGAGAGAAGGAAAGCAGCAAATATTTCCATTCTGTAGTAACCTGGCCCTTACTGCGGCTTTCTAGTAGGCTGCAAAGGAAAGAAAGGCACGGCGTGCCTGTCAGCGTGACAGGTATTGCG
>JALKAD010000103.1:0-57236 GCA_024500015.1 Ulva compressa | reverse complement strand
CTGCCTTCCCGAGCGCATCTGCTGGTGGGTACTGCTGTCCACGGAATGTCAGGGGCACGCCAGCCTCCTGCTGCAGCGCCTCTGCGGCGACATGGACCCACTCTGTTGCCAGCAGGAGCTGCTGGGCCCTGCCGGTGCAACTCTGCAGCAGCGCCACGCTGGGAGCTGCTTTCTCCGCTTCCTGGGTGACCTGCACATCCGGCAGTATGACACCAGAACTGCAACATCCAAACTCACTGCACTCATCTCGTCGTTTCATGTGAGCACTGCCTTCCAGTGGGTTTGAGCCATTCTCCACTGCTTACTGTGTCCGGTCATCCCGGATGCTGCCAAACACTGTTGCCATGCAACCACACCAGTAGCCATGTGGACCCATTTTATGCGTGGTTGTGTCAACGCATGTTTCGGAACCTCTCCACAAACTCTTCCGCTGGAAGGGATGCAAAGACCTGGGCAATCAACATGCACGGCCGTGTGGTGTCGATGATAAGCACAAGCCACACCAACTTCACGGTCACCATGCCTCCAAGGCCCCCAGGCCGTGGGTGGTCCTCTGCCTTTGTACAGCATGCAAAGGTTGTGCGCAGAGCCCTGTCATCAGTAACCATCCAGCCGTCTCAAGCAAAGTCGGTGTTGTATAGCCCAAACCAGTAACGCCATCGTTGGCCACAAAATCTGTGCAGTACCAGTAGAGTATGTATCCAAACCAGCTGCGATGTCCAAGCCAGCTGCTGCTACCTTGAAGCGTCGGCGTCAGTCCAAGCGATAGCAAGATGCCCCATGTGCCCAACAGAACAGCACAGAACGTGCCCCAAGCGGGACGCACCTCTGCAAGGGCTGCAAGGGCCGCCTCCCGGCCCTGCACGGCAGCCACCGCCGCCTCCCACGCGCCGACCACCCGCTCCGCGCGCTCCGCAAAGCCCCACTCCGTAAACTGCACCAGCATCTCCAGCCGCTGCAGTGCCGGCATGTACGTCAGCAGCCACACCCGCTGCAGCCGCCACTGCAGCGTGGCCTCCGCAGCGACGTCCGCCGGCGGCACCGGCAGCGGCGGCGGCCGGGCGGCCTCCCGCTCGCGCTGGGTCACGTCGCCCAGCACGCCCAGCAGCGCCTGCACACAAGCCCAACACTCTGCCGTAATGTGCACAATACACAGCCCTGCCACTGTACAAAGTGTGGTCAGCAGAGGCTGACAGTGCACGCATGCCACAAACTGAGCGTGCATTTCGAACGACGCATGGAGCAGCATGGTACCAGTGAGTATTCCCAGCCGCAACACCAGGCACCCATTAAGTTGAAGAAGGCACAGGCAAGGCAGCCATCATGCAGCAGGCAGCATCCAGTCAGGAACATTCCTTTGGCTCAACACGGCACAGAGCCCCACCCAACTGCCAACGCACACACAGTGCTGGTGTGGCCTAGCTCTGGCAGCACAGCACAGCATGCCAGCATGACCAGAACTCACCCGCAAGCCCGGAACGGGGGTACTGCTGCAGTTCTCTGTGTCCCCCCCCAGCGCGCGGGCGACGGCGGCATCACTGTTCTTCGCCCTCGCCTGCACGCTGCTAGGCCTGCCGTGCTGCGCTGGCGTGCACACCGACCCGCGACCGGCGGATGACTCCGAGCCTTTCACCGTGGAGGCTCTTGCAGTGGCCTGAGTGCCGCCGCGCATGCATGCGGGGCTCCGCACGGAGCCGCACTCCTGCCGGGTGTCCTGCGCGCTCACGGCCGGCCGCGGCAACGCTGCTGCGACGGCCGCATGGTGTGCCGCGTCAGCATGATGCTGCGCTGCAAGTGCCAGCGGCGCGGGTGGTGAGCCGTCACTGCCGCTCTCCCTGTGTTCCAGGCCGGACAGCTCGGTCTCGTCTTCATCGTTGATTGCAGGCTCACCCTCGAGCCACTTCGCGGCCCTGCAAGCGGCACGGCCTTGTTGCTCTTGCCCTTGTTGCTCATGCCGTCATGCATTGGCAGCATCAGCCCGCAGGAGGGTTCTTGAGGGCCCATGCCCAATGCGCCATCGAAGCGCACTGGGTCAATCCTGGCAGCGTCTGTGACACTAAACTGCGGTTTGCGGTTCTCCCTGGGGTTTGTAGAACTCGCACTCTAGTGACAGTGGCGAGGGTTCCCCTTTTCCGGAGGGTTCATGCGCCCAGGCCAGCATGCAGGCACTGTGAGGTGTGAGACCCCAGTTGTGCAAGGAAAGTACCATAGCGGGGGACTGTGTGATACTGTGCAGAGTCATCCCGCATCAAAACCTGCCACTCTCGATCTGCGTCTGGAAACACCATCCTGGGCATATGGCCGGCCTCCACCGCGGACTGACACCTTGTCCTCGTCCCACAACGCATGATGCCAATGCATGCATGATCAGCCGATTGGGCACACCGCACAGTGTGTCCACTTGCCGTTGCCTCCAGCACCCCGATCCCCTGTGGCCACAGAGGCGCGATTGCCTCAGTCGCTGGCGGCGAGATCATGTCATGCGTGCATGACGGCGCATGAGCCGGCTCCACACCAGGAATGGCCGTCCTGGCCAGGGAGTCCCCCTGTGGCATTACTACCTCTGTGACTTTGGGCTGTAATGTTGCTCGCACTCAAGGCTGTCTGCATAGGTGCACGTGCACCGCATGCAGCCGCGATACTGTGCGGACCATGCATATGCCATCGAACCGGGGCGTGGTCACAACGAGTGCCCGTGGCCACGCAGCCACAGCTAAACATGCGGCAGCCTCATGGCAAGCGTCAGCGATGTGTCAACAGCAGAGCAGCGCAGTGGTCTCCGTGCACATCAGCACCACAGAGTATCATGACTGACCTTGAAGGTCCAATCTATCACCTTTATAACGATCATAGCACCAGCTTATACATGCATGCTGCACTCCCTGATGTCCCGTGCATGCAACATCTGGCCATTCGAGGCAGGTCCTAAGCAGAGCTGCAGGTGGTGACCGCGGCGCTGAGCGGGCATGGGCGGCGCACATGCAGGCGGCGGCTCTTCTTGCGGGGCGCGGGGAGGCACACAGCATGCATTAGCTCCGTGTTCTCCCGCAGCAGCGCCCGAAGGGACCGCAGCAGCGCCGCCGAGCGCGACTCGCCGTCAGCGCGGTCCGCGGACCACACCTGCGCGACACGCAAGCATGTCTGTAGCCCATTGTGGGTGTGATGTGATGCACTGGTGGACACAATTGGGCTTGATGGCAGTGTCTGAGGGCTTCACATGCGCAGGGTGGAGGGTGCACAGGATGTACTGTTCGATGTGCCTTGGATTTTTTTTTAAATATATTTATTGATCATTAGCAGCGCTATGTGGCAGCACTATAAGGCGCTGTGTGGAACGTGTGCTCGTCTGTGCGGGTGGCTACAGTGGCGCTGTGGAGGCAGCTGCACCTCTTTCAGTGCGTCTGTCGACACGACCTGCGCCGCCGCTGCGCGCTCATGCAGCACACTGCGAAGCGAGCCCGCAGCATGGCCCTCCGCCAGCATCGACGAGAATCGCCCCGTGTGCGCAGCCGTCCCTGCGCCCATGCCTCCGGATGCCCGCTCCGCAGCATCCGGCGCCGTTTCTGCGCCCGGGGCGTGTAGGCGCTCCTCGAGGGCGGCGGCCGCAAGCTCCTCCCGTGCCGCCTCCAACTCAGCCACAACCTGCACATGCCTGCGTCAGACGCCGCAGCATGCGACTCACGCGTACCTGGCAATCAGGGCCAGGACAACCACTCACAATACAACACAACGCACAACAAAACACCACGCCGCAGCATCGAGCCCTGTGGGTGACCTGCAGCGCTGCTGGCTGGATACGGCTCTGGCTCTGCTGCTGTGTCATGCAAACACGCGCTTGCCATGTGGTCTCATGCAGGGCCACCACGGATGCAGCAGGGAGCTGTATCCAGTGCCTGCCTGTGGTGTCTGTGGTGCCCGACACCACAGACAGGTGTCAGACACCCGACGAGCGGTACCACATCGCATCAGCACAACGCGCGCAGGTGAATCTGCTGCCGGCTTTTGCGGCCAAGATTTTTTGATGGCAACGGTGGGACATGCACAGCACCTGAGCTGACTTCCGGGAGTGTTGGCTTGGCGGCGGGGGCTCGGAGGCCGAAGCGAGGCCGCCGCCGCCGCCGCTGACGCGACTGTCCAGGGGAGAGGTGCTCAGCCCCAGCTGCTCGAGCAGGTCGTCCGCGTGGAGAGCATGCATCATCGCGCGGCGGTACCGCATCAGGTGCGAGTGCTGCTTCCGCCGCAGCTCGGCCGGTCCTGCGCCTTCTGACGCAGAAGTGTCGGGGCGCCGGACATGGCTGGCGGCCCGCATCGCACGCAGGCTGCGCATGCGCCGCATCGCCGCCGTCGACGGCCGCCGCCCTCGGGACTGCGACCGCGAGAGCGGCGGCGCGACCCGGCTGCCGGTTCGCATGTCCATGGCGGGCGAGAAGCTCAGGTGGCCGCGGCTCGGGGGCTGTCTGGTCGCCGGCTCCGGGCTGGGAGGAGTAGCAAAGGTGGTGCCCCCTCGGGCGGCGGCACTGTCCTGCACAAGACGGCGCGGCTAGCCTGTACAGGCGGTAAGGAGGCATGCATTCAGATGCCAGTGGATGTGGCCAGCGCATGCTCGACCACACATTCAGCAGACCGTGGCTCCACGCAAGATCGGCGCTGACAGTCATGGTGGAAAGGCATGGTGGAAAGGCTCACTGATGGAGCTGCTGAACTGGCTACAAATCGTCATGCTTGTTGGAGGTGCAGATACATTATGGCTACAGTATGTGAAAACACACACACATACACACACTGGTTGCGGACTGCCGGTCATGCAGTGCGATAGACATGTAGGGCAGCTTCGGATTGCTGCCGGACAGCCCGGTCCAGACGGCTTGGTCTGCAGCACGTCTCAACTGCGTATCGTCACCGCACAACGGGATCAAGAGATCACACCTGTGATTTGTGATGAATGACGAGCACATCAGCTTCTGCACTGTGTAGAGCAGAGCAGATCGCTGCTGCGGTGCTGTGTGAGGACGTCAGGTTTCTCTGCATTCTGCCTGTGGCTTGTGATGGTGTGCGGGACAGTGTGGTGCCCAGGGCTGCCTTGGGTCGCTGAGCTGCAGACTGCAGATGGGCTGACTGTGGCAGCGGTGTCTGCAGGAAGCCCATCCTCGTGCTGCTTGCACAGCTGGAGGCATTTGCCGCATGAGATAGAGCTGATGGCGACAGCATGTTGCAGATGCCAGCTCGTGCGGTAGACCGTGCTCGGCACTTGTTGACGTCTGCTGGAAAGACTCCTCGGGACGTTAGTGCAGCAGCATGCTCTTCCACAAGAGTCAGTGCGGCCTTGACAACTGATTGGGGCGAAAATGGGTTCTTCTCGGGCTGATCTGGCACAGCAGTGGAGGCTGTGGTGTTCCGAGAAGCTTCACTAACGAGGACGGGTGAGTCCTGTGTTGCAGAGTACAGTCTAATGATGGTCGCTTCTCAGCCTGGCAGAGCAAGCGTTGCAGCAAGTATAGCAGCGGACGTTGCACAGTTGTTACGGAGTCCGCACTAGAACGACAGAAATACATCAAGGCTGGGTCGAAATGGGCGGTGCCGCGCACATGAGTCGCCTTGGGCACTCCAGGAATGCTTGTGGTGGTCTGCTTATGCTTGCCTCGATTCAGACGCCGCTGGGGTACCTGTTAGAAGCAATTCATCACCTGCCCCATTCTACTCAGCGCGGTGATCGACCACGGCTCTGATCGCTCACAAGACGTGCGAATCGCACCGACGCAACGGGATCAAAGTCGGAGAGGGTCCGTGTGTCTCTGAATTGCAACTCATGCCGCTGGAAGCCAGGCACACATTGTCCCGGTCTGGGCATGGCAACACAAGTTCGCGTGGAGACAGGGCTGGTTTCACCGCTGCACGCAGGCAAGAGTAGACACCGACAGAACAGAGCCTATCACAATGCTGTAGATCGACATTATGAATCTACACGTATATCACCAGTCTTTCCGGTGAAATGTACATACAGTCACATGCTATCAGTGGCGCGGCAACCGGAACTGACGAAGATGGAACTGCATATGGGTGATGCCACGATCGAGCTGGCTTCCATAAGGTCTGTACTGTCCTCCTAAATATTGCAACAGCGCTAAGACGCCCTATGTTGCCATTGTGCCCGATAACTGCATGCAGCCTGGACCGTCTGCCTACGTGGGAGGTATGCACCCCTGTCGCCACCATAACAGCCTGGCCAGGCCTGATCAACTACTGCGTAGCGGGCCCAGGTTGCATTGAGGCAGACGACTGTCTGCTGCCTACCAGAATCTCATCTGTACATGGTGAAGGAACTCTAGCGATACCACTGCTGAGGCACACGTGCTACTGCAGCAGATGATGATCGGATGCTCATTTTGAGCAGATACAAAGAGATCCCAGTCTGATAGAGACCTTCAGGCAAGCAGGTGGTAAATGAGTCGCCGATTGAGCGAGCATTTGCTCAAGACACAAGCACAAGGTGGCCACGGCGGCGTATGTTACAGCTGTGGCCTTGCACCAGCTACACACAATATCACTCGCTCATGTCTGAATTTGGCCACGCTTCACCAACCACACGCAACTCAGTCTGGCCAAAACAGTGACAAAGTGCCAAAATCCCAGCCCAATGCATGCAGTGCAGGGAGCCAGCTTTCACAACATCAGACACTATGTTAGCAGGCAAACAGCACTGTTTCGATTCTTATGGGCATATTCCTGAAAAACATGGAAGCCTACATGCATTGCTATACGGACCACCAATCGAAAAAGAATCGACGAATCATCGCTGCGGTCATGTCCCTGTTTGGTTGCGTGGCATGCACGCAAGCACTCCCAGCCCCCGCAGCTTCCTCAACACGAGTCCGGACAGACTGCACACGCATACTAGCTGAACACTGGGCCGAGTACCGACATCATCACAGCACGTCCCTCCCATGACCACTCACTGCCTGCGGCAGGCTTGCATGGAAGCAACCCCGCCAGCTGGCAGCGCACTTCCCCCACAAAACCGCCATAGAATGGATCCAGATATCATGCAATGCTCCATCTGGTGGGACCCAGCCAGCATGGGCGCAGCAGTATCGGATTTGGACTGACGAGTGCCGCCGTGAGCAGCCCAACAGCAAAGGACTCTTCTCCATGCTTGGAATCAGGATGGACGATCGCAGGACTCCGGGCTGCAGGCGAAGCACAGGCGCCGCCGAGCGCGGCAGCAGGCACAGCTGCACAGTCCCTTTTTACGATGCCAGTCCACTTTTACTGTGCCGCATGAGCGTCACAGTAAAAACGGTTGAGGGTCGCAGCAAGTGCGGGGCAGGGAGTATGCGCACGGGTGCGTGCCCACGTCTAGGCTCTCAAGGCGCCCATGCACTCTAGGCGGAGGGGAAGAGCTGCTCGAGCTCGGCCTGGAGGTCGCCGATGTAGCCGAGGCGCTCGCGGTTCGCGATGAGGCATGCCGCGTCGCCTGCGGGGCACGGCGAGCACGTGCCGCACGAGACGCCGCAGTGGCCAAAGGCGCTGCCGGCGCCGACCATGTACGGCTCGTTCTTCTCGCACTCGCCAGCCTCTGCATGCATACAGCATAATCACGTACATCATAATCACTGCTCTGAAGTCGATGTCGCCCTGCCTGCGGTGTGAGAGTCAGCCTCCATAGTGGACCTCACTCGGGAACACGAACAGTTGACGGCGTGTACGGTTCGCAGCGCAGGCATGCTTGCCTGAGGCCGCGCGTTGCACCTGTCTCATGTGCAGAGTGTGTACAGATATCCTCACAACTGGCGCCTGGCTAGTTTTCAGGCGGCATAGTGACCACCGATAGCGCGCTGCGAGGTGTCTGCACTACGGCTGCAATGGTGTGGCCGGAGGCAGCGCGCTCGCGCCGCAGATGGCCGACGGGGGAGAGGTGCAAACCCGCCCACATCTTGCACCTCGGCTCGAGGTCCTCGCAGACCGCGGGGTCCGGCATGTCGGGCTTTGGGAGGTCCTCAGAGAAGCCCTCTGGCCGAAACGCGTCGAAATGACTCCAGATCGTCGCCGTCCACTTGATCTGGCCCTCCGCCGGCGGGCACCCCGTGTGCAGCGAGAACTTGTCCACTATGCGGAGGCTCTCGTCGTCCTCCGAGCCCGGAGGCATGGAGTAGAAGAGCAGCGCGGTGCCGACCTCCGGCTTGACGGCGACGTGGCCCTCCGCGCACTCAGGGCTCAGCCCCTCCGGCTTGAGGCTGATGTCCGTCCAGTGATCGTCCGTCGTCGAAGGGAAGGCCGTCTCCCCGCCCTCCTCCGTGTCTGCACACACGGCTCGTCACACGACGGCTGCTGCTCTGCCTTTGTAAGTCTGCGATCATGTTTACGGACGTTGAGCATGATGGGCTGTGCCACAGGCAGTCTGTGGCCGAGAGAATGCTGCTACTGTGGCAAATGGGCGCTGAGCACACAATGCATGTGCCCACATGTGACCTCAAGCTGGCGGGGCCAACGACGCGCACAGCGTTGCGGTGGTGGACATGCGTGTTGAAGCCTTCAACTTGAAGGGCGCACCGGTGAGGTAGATGAGCACGGTAGCCATGCGGCCATTTGAGTCCATGTGCTGCTTGTAGTTCTGGCCGGGAGAGTATCGCAGAACCTGCGACAGTTCAGACGCCACTGTGAAAGTGGCACAGCTGTTAGATGCTGTACGGACAGCTAAACCAGGCATGGCATGAGATCCTGCATGGCAGCAAGGACCGGTGCGCATGGCATCAAAGCGTGACAGTATTGAGGCTGGAACTGTGGCCTGGCTGTCTTTGCAGGAGTGATTCGGTAACGATCAGGCCAGAAATCCTGACGGTGATGGGACGGCTGCAGCCCCTGCGTGCGTTGCAATTGGGTAACAGAGCGGATGCAACGTCACAAGTGGATGTCCTGTGTACGGCTGGGGGAAGAGGGTTCTAATCGGACAATTTGCAGCCGTTTGAGCTGTTCACACTGGCAGAGTGACTGGTGAGCAATGGTTCCAGACAGAAAAAACCTGCATCTCCTCTTGGTTGACGTGTGGCAGCCCTGTCCACTTTGCCAAGCGGTCTTCTATGCCAGCAATTGTCGCATCATAGAAGCGTGGAATAAACATGCCATAGCTGCTACGTATCTGCACACAGCGAGTGTAATTGCATGCTGCACAATGATATGTAGGTGTAACAGCTACTCAGTATGGATCTGACAAACTGCTTGAAGCACCAGGCACTTTATCTGGACTGGCCACACGCCATGTTGGCTCGGTGAGTCCAATTGCATGCCAGATGCACCAGCAACCATGGCACGACAGGTGTCCAGGCAAGTACCTCATCAGACTGCTGACCATCGCCTACTAGAGACCGTCTTAGTCGGGGCGCGGCAAGATGGGCAATGTGCTTGGCCTCATCCCGGGAAATGAACTCCTTCCAAACGAATGCAAGTGGTTGCTCCGACACCTTGACAGGTCTGCAAAGGCATCTGAGACAGTCCTGACATGCCCCTGGCATGTTATATAAGCACGGCAAACTCTCTATCATCTGATGCAGCAGGTACACTCAATAGGCAATGCGCTCCACATGACTCGCACCCAGAAGCGTAGCCTTGGCCGAAAACGCTTTGTGGGTCAAACGACGCTCCCTGCCAGCCAATTAATTCTTCGTCCATTGCATCTGCACATGCGTTGATATTCACAAGCCAGAACAGTGCAAGCGCGCGCAGCGCTTCCACGTCTGCCTCGGGCTCACCTTGTTCCGTCGCATGACACGTCAGGACTAGGAAGCAGAAGAGAACAGCGACTGTACGCGTATAGTCCCTTCGCATCTCGTAGCTGTCAGTGGCTAAGACGCTTAAACTGCGCGGAGTGATACAGCAATGCTCTGGTGGTGTCTAAGCAATCATCGCAAAGCGGTATACATGTACACTAAGCAATAAGAACGCCCAAATAGGTCGTTTCGATCAGCATCATTCGCTGTTGCGGCAGATCGTAGGAATGCAGCATTACGAAGCCGAGTGCTTGCTTGCCCAAAGTGGGGATCAATCACACGATGGTGAGCTGTGATTGATGTCCTGTGACTGTGGTCATAGTCAACCGGTTTCGATTGCAACCGTGCCAGTGCATGTTTGATGCCGACCGTGATGCCGCGGCAACTTGCAGTGCTCACTTTCGGCGATCGCGGTCGCTCAGCCCGTGTCACCACGCCACTTCTCTCGACCAGCCACATGTCCGAGGCATCAGAGCTACACCCGATCAAACACAGAATAGAGTTAGACTCAAATCCTTCTTAACCTGCTGTCTGGGGGAAGCAGCCATGCCGTCAGGGCTTTACAGGTCTACACATCCGTCTTCTCGTTGGAGACGCCACGATCTATCGCAAACAGCACGCTAGACGCATGCAGACGACTCAAATACGCGACAGCGCCCCGTGGTCACCAGTAGCGATATCGCGATCTGCGGACGGCGTTCGAAACAGTGAGTCAGCGCTCCAGGACCATCGTGGTCATCGTCAGTGAGCCCATCCTTCATCACTCGCCGACGTGCACCAGATCAAGCTGGAAAGAACGACATAGCTCATGTTGTCTGTGTAGATACGAGAGCAGGCACTGCCCCAGAAGGTCCCTCAGCACCGGCACCTGGCCTGAACATCTCGAGATGCCCTACCAACCGGCCATGTCGATCCACACCCCGGAAAGTTAGCGCTCCAGCACGATCGTGGTCATCGTCAGTGAGCCCATCCTTCATCACTTGCCGACGTGCACCAGATCAAGCTGGAAAGAACGGCATAGCTCATGTTGTCTGTGTAGATACGAGAGCAGGGACTCCCAGAAGGTCCCTCAGCACCGGCACCTGGCCTGCACATCTCGAGATGCCCTACCAACCGGCCATGCGATCCACACCCCGGAAAGTTAGCGCTTCCAGCACGATCGTGGTATCGTCAGTGAGCCCAATCTCACCACTCGCCGACGTTGCACCAGATGCAAGCTGGAAAGAACGGCATAGTCATGTGTTGTGTAGGTACCAGAGCTGGCACTGCCCCAGAAGGTCCCTCAGCACCGGCACCTGGCCTGAACATCTCGAGATGCCCTACCAACCGGCCATGTCGATCCACACCCCGGAAAGTTAGCGCTCCAGCACGATCGTGGTCATCGTCAGTGAGCCCATCCTTCACCACTCGCCGACGTGCACCAGATCAAGCTGGAAAGAACGGCATAGCTCATGTTGTCTGTGTAGGTACCAGAGCTGGCACTGCCCCAGAAGGTCCCTCAGCACAAGCATCTGGCCTGCACATTTCGAGATGCCCTACCAAATGGCCATGTCGATCCACACCCTGGAAAACTCCTAGCCACCCCGGTCTATGTTTTTAACCTGTGTCTGCCTCCCGCACCCCATCGGACACCCAAGTGCACCATCGAATGTTTGACCGACATCGTCAACCACACCCCAATATACGGTTCGTTGACCAGGATTGTACACCTACCACGTGGCAGACGTAAAGAGTATATGGAATGGATCGGGCCGGCTATGCAGCAGCAGCGTTGTGCCCGGTCTGGTGCCTAATAGGCTGGAGTGCGAGCTGCATGAAAGCGGGGTGAACACCATCCAGGCTACCCGATCTCGGTTCAAACTCGGCTGCATCACCTCACATAGCCATATTGCTACCAGCAAAACGCGACAGTTTGCACTGTTCAGAGTGGTCTTGCCATGGAACTCAAACCTCCAAACACGCTGGAGCCTCTGAGCAAGCTGACACCGGCGCATGTCCAGCACTATGTGCCAGTACGGTTCCTGTGCATCAGCAAGACTACAGTATGGGCACGCAGGGCATGCAGTACCACGATGGCGTTCTGAAAGACAGTAGTGCCCGGCCGTGGGGCTGGACGCCGCCAAAGATCGGATTGCAGTGGACAGCAGAGAACTGTGCTGTCCCGGCGCCAAATGGCAGAACTGTGGGCCCAGCCCGCCCTTCGAGCAGCATAACAGCAGGAAAGTAATGGGAAACCTCGTTCTCTACTAACTGGGCCACGCACAGCTCTGAACAACTCAATGACAACAGTGGCAGCGCCACACGCATGCACCACCTGAAGACACCACCGCTGCCCAACACGCCACCTATCTGCCACCTGCTCGCACACGCGACACAACACTCTGCGATCCTGAACCTCGCGGAAGAACCAGGCAGCCGACAACACATCCTAACAGGGCAGCCCTCCACCCGCCCTCCGCTCAAACAACACACGCGCATGCATGCATGCACTATTCAGGAAAGTTCTCTCATGAGATCTCATGCTCTCGGCAGTTACCCTGGAACCACTGGGACAGCTGGATCGGCCGCGGCCAGGCAGCCGCACAGCCCCTTGTGCAGCGCGCAGTGTGGCACACAGCAGCGCCTGCATCGGGCTGGCGGAACATTCTGCCACACCATGCAGCCGTCTGGCGCCATCGCACATCAGCATCACTCGGCCGTTTCCCCACATAGCCACTTGGCTGCCGACACACTAGAATACCATGAATTCAGCCTGGCCTCAACACACTCGCACTCGCACTCACACTCGCACTCACAGTTCAGGTTGCCAGCCGCGCACACGACCGCTCGTTGCACGTGCCAGGTCAGCAACGTGTGCTCTGCCCACACTGCAGGGCAAAGAGTTCATGCACAGAAAAGCGTGCTTGTGCGGCCGCCTAGCACACATCACACAGCACGAGCCAAATCGCCGCGGGCGCTTGCCCGATGCACACCCCATCTCTCCCCCAATGTGCATGCTTGCGCCCCGCCCTCGCCCCAACACCCGCCACGCCGATGCCCATCCGCTGATCTTCCTCTGTAACAGCACGCTCAGCGCACAGCACGCTCAGCGCACAGCATGCTCAGCGCACAGTAGTCGTGTGTCATGCCAGCATGCGGTCCCAAAAACATGCACCCAACGCCCCCCGCCAGCCTGCCGTGCGCCCGCCGGCACGGCACACTGACTACGGCCGAATTTTACACGGCAACACCCTGCAGCCATGATAGCGCACTCCCCCACCACTATCGCCATGGCCGACACCAGTAATCTTCGCAGTCGCACACCCTCGTCTGCCTGATCTAGCCGCACCCGCTGGCCACAGGTGCACAACGCACAGCACACGGCACAGCACACGGCACAGCACACCATCCTCACGGGCAAAGTCACGGGCCGGGACCGCGGCTTGGTCAGTCCGGCCACACACACGCGCCGCCTAATGAGGAACCTGGCCAGCTGCCCAGGCATGCCCGCCGCAGCGACAGGCACAGTCTGGCAGCCTCTCTGTGCAGGGTGGGGCAGCCTTGGGGCGATCTGTGTCTCGACAAGCTGCGCAGGCATATGTGTGTCCCGCCCCCCCCCCCCCCCTCTTGCACATGCGTGCTCAGACCTAGCAGTGGTTGAAATGCAGGCACTGATTAACATCGCTACTTCCAGCACGGCACCCACGGCCGTCAGGGCAGGCCCCCCCGGCCCCGCGCTGGCCACCTGGGTGGCAGTACCCAGTAGGTGGTCAGCCGCCGAGTAGCGGCAGGCACTTGAGGTAGAAGTAGACGACGGCCCCTGTGAAGACGTACGAGTCGAAACGGTCGAGGATGCCGCCGTGGCCCGGGATGAGTGTTCCGGAGTCCTTGAGGCCCGCGTCGCGCTTGAGCACGCTCTCGATGAGGTCGCCCAGCACGGACGCGCAGCACACGACGCCGCCAAACGCGGCGGCCGCGAGCGGCGTGGCCGGCCAGCGCACGAGCGCCGACAGCCCGACGGCGACGGCGACGGAGGACAGGAGCCCTCCGACCGCCCCCTCGACGGTCTTGCCGGGGGAGATTGCTGACAGCTTCGTCCGACCGAAGTTCTTGCCTGCATGGATGCGCGTGGGCTGTCATCGGTGGCGTGGGTGGCGGGTAAGGAGTCCTGCAGGGGACAGTGGGACACTATGGTGCCCGGCAGTTTCAGAGCGGCGGGTCGGGCTGGGCATGCTGAGGAATCCCAGCGAGGGGTGCACGCACCAACGAAGTATGCGCCCACGTCGCTGGCCACGATGCAGGCTGCAGCAAAAAATGTGGCTACCAGGCCAACGGTGATCTGGCTCAGACCACCCAGTATGACTGGCCAGTTGTGTGCCAGCGGGCTAGCAAGCACCGGCATTGCCAGTAGTCTCAATTTGAGCCAGTATGTTGGAAGGTATCCTGCAGTGAGTGTGGGGACAGTGAGACGCAGTCTTGGGTTTCACACACAAACAAGGAACTGTTGCCCTGGCACGTAATGGCGCCTGAGCAGGTCGAAGCGCCCCTGGAAGAACGTAATCTGAATGCTTTGCTGCCGTTATACGTGGTGACATATCAGGACACTGGCCTGTGGTCGGACAGTACTGGGCACAGAGCATTGTAGAAGGTGGGGCTTACCGCAGTACAGCAAGCCAAAGATGGCCGAAGAGACTGTCGCCATACGGGGGTTTTGCGAATTTGTCACGAATATTGATAGCATCACAAATGCTGACAACGCCAGAGCCACGGCGATCTTTCCCCCAGTCAGAAAGCAGTACAGTGGCAAAAACATGCAGCTGAGCGTCACCAACGATGCTGCCCATGGCGGTGGAAGAGGTCGGCCTTCCTTTTGATCTATTGCCGTCACAAACCCGAAGTATTCCCGGGTCGCCTGGTAGACGAACAGCTCTATGAACGCGAAGTACGCCAAGCCTCCTTGAATGACGACAGCCGCACCCACTGCGCCCATCACACATCCCGCAAGGATACGCTTTGTCAGCTGACTGATGGATGTGGACTTTTTCGGCACGTCGCTGTGGCCAGCGGCTGCATGCAGTGGCACGGACGACTCTGCCCGTGGTTGATGGAGCAACCTACCCTCCCGCCGTTGTACTGCGTCTACATGACGGGGACATATTCTTGTAAGGCTTTTCTGGTACTGCTTGCAAACGCGTGGCTGCCACGATAATGCAGCAACGGAGCATCCCATTCGACACGATCGGCCAGGTCGGGATGCTGTTGCCATCGAAACACACACGCGGTTGTCGAAGCAAGACCTGTCCTCACTACTGCTTAAATACTCATACACACGGTCCGAGCGGGGTCAATACGCGGCTGCCGAACGCCAGGGGCAGTCGCAATGGCCTCAGCAGCTGTTGACAGCAAAATGCTTAGGAGTTCGATCAGAAAGGGAGATAAACTTGAGTCCAACTTGCACACGCGTGTGGCTAACAGTCGAGCGTGCTTATACCAAAGCCTAGTGCCAGCACTTCAAGCGGTCATTATAACGAGATACCCTGTGACAACCTGATACGCAGCAGACACAACCGCAATGCAGTGTACGTACGCGTCTACATGCAATCAACCGACATGCAAGCCACAGTCGCCATGCTGTCCGAGAGGGGCATGAGAGATTGGGGTTGCGGGGTGGTTCCAGCTGCAGCGTGGTGCACAGCGGCGTGTGCTGGATGCATAAATGGTGACTGTGCCTACGTGTTCGACGGTCCGGCACTGTTGCCGAGTGCGCGGAATCCATGCGCTGACTTCCTTGCGCAACACTGACAAGAAGAGTTGTAGGCTTGAGGAATGCCATATTTGTGTAGGAAAATGTTGATCCTCACAGGCCTGTGACATATGCCTGTCTCCTGGACAGTGCGAATGCGCCATGCGAAGCTGTGCACGTGCCTGCAGCTTGCCTATGGCGCATCCCGCGGAGCAGAATCGCGTATTCCTTTATGGCTGGGGCATGCGCAATGTGCGATCCTGGTCGCCAGAGTACACCGTCTCGACCAGGCGCGCAGGCTTCGTGTGTGTTGCTATCTGGATTTTTGCCCCATTTGGCAGCAGAAATTTGCTCAAAGAAAAGCATGATCAGTTGGCGCTCAGCTGCGACGATGCGGAGCATCGAGTGAGCAAGGGACACCGCATTGCCCCCGATAAGCACAGGCAACGGACAAGGCCTAAGTGCAGCAGCAGCGCATGCCGGCACCCCGCAGCTGGTGATCGCGCATCCATATGTGTGTATGTATAGATTGGAAACTTGGTGCAGCGGGCAAACCTGCTGTGGCGAGGCCACGCATGTCCACAGGCCACATGCAAGTCGCTGGCCATGGTTCGCTGTGCACCACATGCTTACATTGATATTAAACCTGTGCAGATCTGGAGTCTCAGGTGACATGTTTGCAGGACTTGTGCATCACAACTCAAGGCTCTTGAGGTTGCCCTTTCATTCCATCCCGAGGCATCTTTCACGCACCTATTGTTGCTGCCCAGCGTGACCGCAAGTCGTGGCGAACATCGACCGCAGGCATGCAGATGTGTGACAGTGAAAGTCGCGCCGAAGCCGGCACCGACATCCAGCATCCTCGTCAATGGCTGCCAGGCCCAGCCAGCCACTCTTGCAAGCTCCAAGGAAGGGCACAGGGTGTGGGAGCGCCCCCAGAATTGGCCACCTCGGGCCCCCCAGCAGCCTGCGCCCGGATTCCACCCCCTCCCTGCAGTGTTGGTCCAGGTTGCCCTCCCGAAGACTGCATGCACTGGCAGCTGAGGCCACATGTACTGGCACATGCATGGCCACATGGCCACTTGCACTGGCAGGCCACATGCATGCACTGGCAGCTGAGGCCATGCTCCCGGAGCGTGCCTCTGGCGCCACGCCATGGCCACTCACATCGGGACGTACCCAACCGTACAGCCACGCCCCCAGCGGCAGTGGGGGAAGCAGCCTCGGAGCGCGGCAAAAGCACAAGGAGCTCGGCCAGCTGACACGACGCCGAGAACTCACAGACACAGAGGCACCTGTGTGGCACAGACTCCACCGGACGCCCACGTCAAACACGCCCGCTCTGCCTCCTCACGCAACCACCACACAGGTGTACACTCGGCATCACCTGTCTCCTCCCTTCGGCGCTGATGGGGCCTTGTTCTATCGTAGTGTAACACACTCGTCATCTGGGCGCCGGATCGCGTCGCCACTGAAGCTGAGCCGCCCGAGGCTGCCATCCAATGCAACTGCTCCAAGCATGCGGCCCTTGTCCGGAGGCTACCATCCACTTCAACTGCCGGCCGAGGCTGCCATCTACTGCCCCGGTCCACTGCCTCTGCTCCAGCACTAGCGGTTGCACGGAGGCCGCGGCGGCCCATCCCAGAGGCACCACTGCACGGGGGCCACTGATGGCAACGCCAGCATTCGGCAGCACCTGATGCGAGGGCGTGCATGGCGGCGGCATTCGGCGAGAACGGGGCAGACGGAGGAATGACAGATTAGGGTGCTACAACACTGCGTAGTGCTGAATATATAGTGCCGCGGCGTACTGCTGAGCCCCGGTCCACTGCCTCTGCTCCAGCGGTTGCACCGAGACCGTGCGGCCGATCCCATTGGAACCAACGCACGGGGGCCACTGATGGCAACGTTTCGGCAGCACCTGATGCGAGGGCGTGGGTGGAGGGGGGCTGCGGGGGTCAGGCCACGGCTTGGGTTGTGGCGAGCCGGTACATTCATGAGCGTTTCAGATGCTGCCGGTGTGTGTTTCACTGGGATAGATCAAGGCCCGACCAGTTGCCGGGGAAGGAAGCAGGTATCAGATCAAAGCGTGCAAGCACCACGGCCGCCCGACATGCCGTCGAGAGCCGCACTCACAGAAAGAATCCACAGGGGACACCACCGGCAGCACAGTGTCCTGACCCAGCGCAACAGGACAGGGTCCACGCGCAAGCGGCAGGTGCTGGATACTATGGCGCCTAGTCGCTTTGAATTCGGCGCCGGCGCGAGCTTCCAGAGGCTGCCGATGTGTAATGCGCCACAACCAGAAAAAAACAAAAAAGACCTGTTGGGACACGGAGCAGCGAGGACACTGCCAAGTATGTCCTTGCTTAGCCGACTAAATCCCAGGAAGCGACCAGCAGCAAGCAGCAATACGTCACATCCCACAAGCTCCGACTGACTGCAATGTTGACAGGTTGTGGCGATTCTGGTAGATAGTCACTCTACCAGAATCGCCACACAGGTGCGCTCACCCACTCACCCACACCCATGCCCGCCACCCAGCCACACCACGCACCAGCAGACACCCACAGCCACATACAACCCGGCCATACAAATTCCCACCTAGTGACACCGGAACGACCGCGCTGGACTCAGCCCCGCCCGATAACGCGCATGGCCGCCTCAGCGACTCCCGTGCGGGGCTGGGGGCCATGCCCATGGAGCCCTCCCTCCTCCCCACCCGCCGCACAGCTGGAAGCACTGACACCTGCACGGGGGCCTGGCGGAGACGACAGATCGGGGACACCACGCATCCCCATTCCTGCACTCCTCCTGGCGCCAGCCCAATCCAGCTCTGCGCCACGCAATGGTAACATGCATGGACATGCAGCCAATTCCCACAGGTGACTTGCACACTTGCAACATCCTTGATCTATGACAGTGGAACACACTTGCAAATATCAGATAGATGTGTGTTGTCGTTCATGCGTGGGGCACAGTAGGGGCGCTGCATGCCGATCCTCCACATCCTCCACATGCCTCAGGCTGAGCAGATCCCCAGCTGCTGCAGCATGCCAGAAGTCAGGTGTGGGTTGAGGCCAGTCAGTGGGTGCGCATGGCCATTGGCATAAGAATTCAGCTGTGTCGGAGAGTCTGCTGGGCGGCAGCTTCGTTCTCCACCCACCATGGTGACCAGGACTCCGGTTGTGTCGAAGATAGGAGATACGCGCACAGCAATGCGCGTGCATGGGACTTGCAAGCATACCTGCAATTTACAGCTTGGTTGCGCGCAGGATAGGTGTTCTGTATGTGTTAAACGCTGGAAGGTGTTGATCACAGAAACCCCCTCGAACACCACCTCGGCGTAGTGCCGCGCTTAGTGTGTCGACATACCTGGTACTGTGCCCTGACTCGCTGACCAGCTAGCGGCAATGGTGCGATGGGCTGCAAGCCCTCACATCAGAGATCACAGTGAATTTCTCATGTGGTAGAGACGTCCTTGTCCTTTGGAATACACGTCATTGCAGCCAGGTTGCCGTGCGGGCTGCGTGTTGCTAGCGTTGCGTTTCTCGAGGTATGTGCTCGAGGTACGCAGCGTGACGAAGCAACGGCGGCATGACGAGCCCAAAGCTGATGAAGGCATTGGCGAGAAGCTCCAGAGGGTCGGGATATGGCGTGGCATGGGTGGTGCCCCTGTTAGTTCTGGCCGTGATCGTGGTGGTCTTTGTGAAAGCCTTTTCCAACGTGATGTTTTCACAATCGCCGCGCGTAAGCCAAGACACAAGCACTTCTGTAAATCAAGGTGCGTTTAGCACTCCTGACTCCCTGTTCACTCAGCACGCTGCGTCCATCCAAGCCAATGCTGCCAGTTCCTGGAGCAGTGGGATGCCATTCTCACATGTACTCCGCGTGCAGGTCCAGTATTCGCGGCTCAGATGGCTACTGAGGATCAATCTGCTGTGGAGGTTCGGCAGCGCATGCAGATTCCGTTCTACGTACAGTGTTTTCAGACGCCCAGCTTCACCTCTGGGCCACTCAGCGGAGCCTGCGACGTCCTGCACATGCCTCGCACAAACAATCTGGTGTACCCAACACCTCTCTTCAGGACACAGCCGACTGTAAACATTGACGTTTCTTCTTGTGGGTTCTACCTCAACTCGACAGCCGTTGGTGAAGAGGGAGATGGACAGCAGGTCAACGTAGCAGACCTCATGCAGCCGTTTGAAGTGCAGCTCAGACCAAACTCGACCGACCACGATGTTTTTCTCCAGGTGATCCATCAAATTCACCTGGCCCTGCCGTGTTTCGAAGTTTTCAGCCGTACGCCACACGCAGTGCATGCTCGTGAACTCTCTGTCGCCCTGCAGGGCCCTGCTACGCCTGCAGCTTCATTGACATGCGTCCACCCCTGCTCTCACATCCACTTTGTCCGCATCCACACTGTCTGAGCGCTACTCCTGCTTTATGGCACAGCGCCGCAGTGATCAGGCGTGGAATGCCGACTCTCCTGGCTGTCTCTGAGCCCTGTCCGGCACAGCCATGCCCCACCTGAGGAGGCCGCTAGCACACCATGGCGGCACTCCACCACCGGCAGTGATGGCCTCGCCAGCTGGCAAGAGAGACTCGCCACTGCGGCACTTCACAAGCCCGCAACCACTAACAGGCTTGGCCCACACCGCGGAAAACTTAGGCACACGAGGTGTCACCCGTGAGCTACCACCCCTTCATCACTGCAGACGCACACAGCTCGCGTCCACTCCAGGAAGCATGTGCCCCACCGCCCCCGCCCGCTTCCCCCTTCTCTTATACAGCACTGCGGCTGCAGGTGTACTGCGGCGGCGACTTTGGCTTCCTGCCGCGGCTCGCGCCGTACCTGCCCGCCGGCCCCATCTCCGTGCTCGATGCCGGCACCAACGTCGGTCTCGCGGCCATCCTCTTCGCACAGCTCATCAAGTTCCGCGGCGAGGTCGTCGCTGTTGACGCCAACCCACAGACCCTGCAGGTGCCCCGCCGCTGGCTCTCCGCAATGGCCATTTCTCTCACCCCGCAATGCGCCCCGTGCCGCACCCTGTGTGGTACCTGTGCACCTGTAGCCACCACCAACTCCTGCCCAGGCCTGACTTCACTGTTCGGGTGTCAATCGCAATTCGAGTGGCAGCTGCAGTTTCTGCAGTGGGGTGCTTTGCGGTGCAGGTAGACATGTGTGGCTACAGGTGACGCGGATAGCGCTGCATGCATGCAGGTCATGCGTCAGAACACAGAGTTCCTGGGCGCGGCGGTGACGCCGGTGGAAGCGGCGATCGTGTCGGAGACCGTCGCGGCCAACACGTCGACACTCACCTTTGCCGGCCACTCGGACCAGTACTGGGGCTTCCGGGTCGACCACCACAACTGGCAGCACCCGAAGCGCGTCGCGTACGAGGTGCAGACGCGCAGCCTCCGTACCCTCAAGGTGCGTGCCCCGTGCTGCGCCCGCTGCGCCGCGCGTTTCTGCCGTTAGCTGCGTGTGGTTGCGACTCTGACCGGCTGTCAGGTGAAGCTCCACCTGAAAGCATGCAGCATGGTGCAGCGTGCGGTCAGCCGTGTGCAACGATTGTTTGCCCCACGGTGCCCCCCAGCGCTGATAGTGGGGACTCGGCTGCCTGCGGCGGGGCGCCGTGCTGCGGATGTCGTGCCGGCGCTATGAGCTCGCGAGCGCTCGCAGCACGCAGCATCCAGCATGCATGGTTCTCTGTTACTTGCTGCAGATCACGATGTGCGAGGCTGAGTCCAGAGCACAGTGTTCCACAGCATGGCAGTCAGCCCCTGCGTGGTCCCAGGCGGAAACTATCACCCGCTCCCAGTGCGGCGGCCGTCCCATTCACACGAGCCACAACCACACATTCAGACTGGCGCGTCTGGCCACACTGCCCCAGCAGCCGTCTTGAGCACAGTCGACCAGGTTGCAGTGTCGTGTGTGCTGATCGCTCTCCCGGTCTGGCCCCGAACAATCTCAACACACATGCTCAGTCTCGGGCAGAGTCAGCAGCAGAGCCGGGCCTCACGCGGGGTCGCATGGGGTGCAGGCACAGGCGCGGGCGGGGCGCTTCGACCTCATCAAGCTTGACATCGAGGGAGAGGAGGTCCACATCCTGCCGGACGCCGCCTCACGCGCCGTGCTGTGCGAGGCGCGCTGCATCTTCATGGAGCTACACGACCGCTTCGAGCCCGGCTGCACCGCCGCCTTCCACGACTTCCTCCAGGCACGCCCCCCCTTGCTTACTTGCCTCTGTGTTCTACCACCCTGTGGAGCATACCTCTGTAGCGTTTCTCTCCAGGCACGCCCCCCTCCCACGCCCCCCTCCCACGCCGGAAGGCCCTGCCCCCAACCCCTCTACCCTACATATACTTGCAAAATTACTGGACCATCTTACCTGACAATTGCTCTTAAAAGTTTCCATCAAAGCTGCTGTATTTGGCAATGCTCACCCACAAAAATTGGACACGAGGGGTTCAATAAGGGTCCTCAAGACACGTATCACCCCGCTCTGGCCACCCTCCCCTGCCTGGGGGTAGGCCCCACTCAGCTTGTTATGTGCCTGTCACCTCGCATGCGACCAGCCCCTGCTGACGGTGGGTGCAGCTGTGTGTACTCAGCACGGCCAGTTCCGGCAGGGCAGCAGCAATACAGAAGCTGCGGCGCTGTGCAGGCCGGCTGCGGCGGAGGCGCCGAGGACTTTGAGCACGTGACGACATCCGGAGAATACATGCTCTATTGCAAGCCCTCCGCACACCAGGGCAGTCGGTGACAGCGGCCACGTCCGCTGCGCATGCTGCGCAGCGTGCTGCAGGGCCCTCCTTCCACAAACGGTCGAAATTGTGACCCTTGCTCTGAAGCATCATGCATTGGAGGCGCACGGACTGGCAACAGCATGTGGTAGCAGATGCACGCCCCTGCCGCAAACAGTGAGCTCCTGGCGACCTCGAGGCTGCAATGCTGGAGATCCCGGCGACCTGCAACATTCCGTAGGCTTGCCTGCCGTCCGCCGTCTAACGTGTGCCGCGGCATGCATGAGGCCGCCTGAACGGCGATCGCGACGCGCCGCTGCTGCCACGGCAGGGGCCGTGAGGCAGCAGGATGCCCCAGCGGGAGCCCGCCGCCCACGCCGCCCACGATACTGCGCCAAGGTGGTAGAATTTTCAAGAAACGCTGTTAGGGCATTGCGCGTTACCGCAGTGTGGTTGTGCAGCCTGAGGTCTGTCACCACTGCCGGTGGGGGTGGCTCAGCTTGGCGGTGGTGGCGGGACGCGGCTTAGCGGCGGCTCCGCCCAGCGTTGCACATTCCAGCCAACTCGGCAAGGCGCCAGGCAAGGTGGCTTACTGCGTGCGGTGGCATCATGCCACGGCGTCACGCGGTGGCCTGCGAGCGCAGCTGCAGCCAGCCCCATGCATCTGTGCGGTAGTGCTTGCACCTCTGTGCGCTGGTCGATCGGTGCTGATGTGTGCGCTGGCCCAATCACGCATGACAGAGCGCCGGTGGCGATGCCCTCTGATTGGGCACGTAAACAGTATGCAGTAGCTTCGCGTGGTTATAGGAGGTGTTTGGCTTTATAGAGGCGCCTGCATCAGGTGCAATGCGGGGGTGTGGTGGGGCGCAGGCGGTGGTCGGCGTGGCCTGTGTCAGGTGGTCTGCCGTGCTGCTCTCCATGGGTCCACATGCACACTAAAGTAAATGTAAATTTTGGCATCACGTTATCATGGACCCATCTGCCACACCACGTGTCAGCGGCACGGATAGGCCTGGTTGACATTGTATGTGTGGTTCTGTCACAGACGACACTGCTGCATGCTGTGCATGCTGGCCTCGTATGCATCAGCAGCGGGTCGGTCGTCTGCTCCGCCAGATCTGTACTTGGCATCTTCCTCCAGCGTGGCAGCAGTCTGGTTGGGCGGCGGATGCCTGTGCGTGTCGAGCGTCAGGCACGGGCTACTACAGAGGTGATCAGTGGCCACTGATCCCTCAGTTGCCAGCAGGGCTTGTGTGGTCCTGCGTTGCAGACTCGACCTGCCTGCGCAAAACGGCATGCAGTGACGATGGCGCGGTGTTGTCAGGAGCTTGCCCGGTCGACCATACTGCCTGCAGGGAGACTGACATGCAGGGAGACTGACATGCAGGGAGACTGACATGCAGGGAGACTGACACCGTTCGCTGGAACAAGTAATGCTTTTGATAGCAATCGTATTCGTTCAGACTCCAGCAGCATAGGTACAGCCTCAGTTTTTGTGCCGGCAACCGAAAGAAACAGAACTCATGCAGCCACACTGCTGCTGCTTCAGCCCCAACGCTGAAATCTAGAAACTGATTGGTACCCGCAACAATGCAGGGCTCAACCCTCTGCAAGGGAATGCTGTCCACTGCAAGGGAACGCTGTCCACACTGTGTGTGCTACTGTCTGCATGCGGAGGGCTCTGGCCGCGGTTGCCGGCTTGAGTTTGCGCCCACTACGCTACAGGATAGCTATCTGATCCCAGCCGCTACGCACGAGATCCGGCCCAAGCAGTGCGGCGGGGGGAGAACTGTTGCTCCGCGCCATGCGACTGCGTGCGCTCAGGCTCGCCGCTGGGGTGGCTGCCTGGGCGGCCCACCTGTCCAATCGACAACACACAGCAACTACCGCAACAAAGGCATGGCTCTGACCACACATATGCATGTGCGGCTGCTGGCCGTGTTGCCCACCGGACAGCTCCTCAACACCACCAGGAGCAGCCATTCGCGCACACCTGAGCCACGCGTGCGGCCTCATGATGCGAGCGAGTCTCGCAACACACACAGCACACACAGCACGCGCCCTTGCGGCAGCAGCCCCGGCATCGCAGCCCGCCTTCTACGATCAGCATCAACCACCGACATCCAGAGGCAATCATCATGCTGCTCCAGACTCAGCCTGTCACAACCCTTGCGCAGGCAGCATGTGGAGGCCGGTGGCCGGTGTGCGCGCACTCGCGCAGCTGCGCAGCATGCATCTAGCTGCCTACTTGCAGCGGAATCCACGCGCCACGGTGTCATGCGTGCATGGCGCATGCATGGCGCATGCATGGCGCATGAGCACCCATGCGGTGTCACCGGGCGGAGAAGAGGGAGGCGACTTCCGCGTCGAGGTCGCCGAGGAGGCCGAGGCGCTCGCGGTTGGCGATGTCGCACGCGTGGTCGCCTGGGGTGCACGGCGTGCACGCCTTGCAGGCCTTGAGGCAGTGCGGCGTGCCGCCGTTGGCGCCGACCATGTACTGCGCAGAGTTGTTGCACTCCCCCCGCTCTGCACAGCACGCATGCCCGGTGACGCAGCACGCAGCACGCATGCCCGGTGGCGCAGCACGAAGCACGCATCACGATGACGCTGCAGGACAGAGCCCGGCCTAGCCACCTGTGGCGCCGGCTTGCTTGCGTTGTACGAGACCGCATGCGAATCAGAATGCTAGTACTGTACACTCGAGATGGGTGCGGATTGCAGCGTGCTGCAGCGGAGTATGCCGATGAGTCGGACATGTGGATGCCCGACCCGTGCTGCATGCTGTGATCGTAGTTCACTCTCCCACCACGGCCACATGCTATCACACTTGCTCCCTGGCTGCTGCCCCGTCTCACTGCTCCGTGCAGTTCAGCGCAACGACGGGATGAACGGAGCACGCGGTCCTGCTTTTCTGATCAGTACGCATCAATGGACATGGCTTTCTTAGGTCGCACCAGCCCACATGTCGCGTGCTATGAAACTTTCTCGCTGGCTGCGCCAGGGAACTGCGCCGTCTCACGGCTCTGTACAGTTCAGTGCAACCAACGGACGAACGGAGCATTGTTGAGCCCATGCAGAGTACATTTCAGATGCCAAACCATGTTTGCGTTTCCATCATTGTGACAGGCAGGTTGCTCGACATGCACCTCCTCGTCAAGAGGGGTATTCAGGGATGCACATGTGACAGGCACAGCACGCAGCGTGCGCACCTGCCCACATGTCGCAGTGAGGGTCGGCGTTGTCGCAGCGCCCGATGTCCCACATCGGCTCCTTCGGGTAGTCGGTCGAGTACTCCTCCGGCCGGAAGGGCTCGAAGTGCACCCAGATCGTTGCCGTCCACTTTACAGAGCCAGTGGCCGGGGGGCACCCTTTGTGGAGCGACGCCGGGTCGCGCCGACGCAGGTGCTCGTCAGTCAGCGCGCCCGGGGGCATGGTGTAGAAGAGCAGCGCGGTGCCGACCTCCGGCTTCACGGCGACGTGGCCCTCGGCGCAGCCGGGGCTCAGGCCGGGTGGCTTGAGGCGGATGTCGGCCCAGTTAGCGTCTGTGGTGTTTGGGAAGGCCGTCTCGCCTCCAGAGGCTGTGTCTGCACATGCATGGCATCAGCACGCGCCACAGTGCACTGGCCCTCGCACTGCGGTTGGTTTTCAATGTGCCAGTGTTGGCTGAGGTAGCTATGGGGGTGGCTTGAGTGCGGACCGCTTAGATAGATGAGAATGGTGGCCAGGCGTCCATGAGCGTCCATGTGCTTTTTGTACTTCTGGCCTGGAGAATACCGCAGCACCTACACCAGCGGGAAGGAGCTGAGCTAGACGTGCTCAGTGCGATGGCAGAGAGGTGGCTGTGCAGCAGGCGGGGGGGGGAGACCTGTATGCCTTCTTGGTTGACCACTGGCAGACCGGTCCAGTTGGCGACACGCTCCTCGACGGCTGCGACGATCTCGTCTTGGTAACGCGGGATGAACATCCCATAGCTGCTGCGGATCTGCAGCCCAGGAAGGCGTGTTCGACTGTGAAGGACTGTGAGTGCACTGTTTTCCCGAAATGTGCTTACAGCAGTGGACAGCAAAAATGGCCGACGCAGAAACGGCTGCTAGAGTTGACAGCGACCAACCATGCGCTGTCGATGTGTGCACCTGTGCCGTGTGGAGATGCAAGGCAAGCACAGGTGATACGGACAAGAAGCAGCATTCACACATCCGTGGCTTCCTGGTTATCGCCCACTCTGGACTGCCGCAGCTGAGGAAGGGCGAGCTCGGCTATATGTCTGGCCTCTCTCCGGCTTATGAAGTTCTTCCACACATATGCGAGCGGTTTATCCGACACCTTCACTGGCCTGTGATCAATCGACGAGTTGCGAAGGCCATTGCTCAAACAGGCATGTGGTTCACCAGGTGCGCTCACGAATACAGCATTTGACAGAGATAGCACTGTGCCTGCAGGCGTGACGGTTGATGCGGCATCCAGGCAGACAGGTATGGCGCGTACGCTGTGGGTTCAATGCCAAAGGTCTCCCTGGGATCGTACGTCGCGCCTCTCCATCCGATCAGCATGTCACCAGACTCATCTGCAATAATATCATGTCATGATGTTTTCATGTCATCGTATCGGGCGTTGTGTATTTCATGTGTGAGCACAAGCTACGTTTGCCTGGCTCACCTTGAACGACAGATTCGCATGAAGGCAACAGTATCACCACTGCCAAAAGTATACTGAGCATGGCACGTGGCCAACTTATTGTACCAAACGCAGACATGCCGTATCGCCGATGGCGCGTGCGCGGCATTAGGAAAGACTACCTCCTAGGCAGGTCCATTTGAGTGGATCTGAAACAGTCACGGGGACAAGACAAAAGCCACTCTCCAATTAGGCGAACCTGGCTTTCCCTTGGCATGATCCGCCTGCAGTGGTTGTATGTTGTACGCGTACTGGCAAGCATGGCTACCAGCGCACACGCTGCTTCGCAGTGAGAACAAGAGTGATCGACCTACACAGACAACACTGCTGAGATGTCCGAAACCGGACCTTCGGCGGGAAACGCCAACAGTGCAGCCATGTACACCGACGACGTGGCAGCACGCACGCATGCAGTCATGCCTGGCAGTTCCACCAAATCACCAGGCTGCTCCCCGGGCCATGGCAGCACCTGATGCGAAGAACACTTCCGGCCGGTCTGATTTGTGGAAGGCATGCCACTCTGTGATGAATCAGGCCAGGGACATCTGTATGAGCACACACAAGCATGGCGAGACGTGCAGGCGCGCAGTGGTGCCTTGTGCGGCCGACAGAATTACACTCGCGCAGCACAGCACAATCTGTTCTGGTTATCTTTGTCCCTCCTGTTTTCCTCGGCGCTGCTGAGGCCTAGATCTATCACAGTGTAACACAGCACAATCTAGACATGTGCGCTCACAGTCGCCCCTGGCACTACCTCATGGCGGCCTGGCTGCCGCTGAACATCCTTGAGGCGACTGTCCCCCACACACATGCGCGACCCAGATGCGCAGCACAGGCCTGGCACTGCCAGCGGAACAGGACACATGCTTTCATGATCTGGATGCCACAACGCACGCCTGGCACGGCAGCAGGCTGCAGCATCGGCAGAGAACCCCCGCGCGACGCCGCAGCTCTGACGCACACCACAACACCTGCCCTGGCCGGACTACAGGGGCCCTATGGCATTCTAAACGAGCTCGCTACAGCCACCAGTTATGTGGCATGACTGCGATACCCCGGGCGGCGTACCGTACTCCCGCCACATATTACCCCTCATCTCTGGATATTTGGCTGTGCATTCCCAACACAGCAGCGTCGATGGACACGTTTGAGAGCAATTGTACGATAAGGTTGGTGATTTGCCAGGCTAGGGTAGCTTGTGACCGAGCGTGTGCGTGCATGCAGCGCGGCTGCCCCGCTGCCCCGCGCGTTGGCACACGGACAAGGTCTTCCCGGCAGCACCTCTGCACGCCTGCGCCCTGCCCAGCACAGCCTCCACAGGATCTCCACTCGACGACATCAGACCTGTCGTACACGGGCGGTGGACGCGCATGCATTCCACATGCATTACGCATGCATCCCAGAGGCTGCATTGGCGGCACGGACTCCTCCGCAGGCGCAGCCGCTGTCCCGAGCACATCAGGAAAGGGGTCATATCCTATGACTCATATGTACAGTGCGGATCCCCTTGATCCCCCGCCAAGCGGCTACACAACAGATGCCGACTCAGACACTAGGACGGCAGCGCTGCCGGAATGCGGCGTCATGCTGCGGCGTCATGCTGTGGAGACAGCAGCGACGGTGGAGGCACAGCACCACCACTGGCGCACAGGCAGCCGCTGAGTAGTCCCAGTGCTGCTGCTCACTGCGCGTTGCCACTGCCGCTCAGCCGGGTGCTGCTGCTACCGGCCCGTGCAATGCTGCATCGGAGTCTGGAGTATGAACTACCCGGCAGAATTGCCGGCCATGGCTGCATGCGCCATAGTCCGCGCGGCGCGGTCCTCACGCGCCTGCGGCCACCGCCTTCGGCGGGAACAGCCGCCGCAGCTCGTCGTCCAGCCCCCCGAGGTACCCGGCCGCCTGCCGGTTGCGGTCGCGGCACGCCGTGTCGCCGGTCTCGCAGCTCTCGCACGCTCCGCACGCGCGCCGGCAGTGCCCCCGCCCCGCGCCCTCCCCCAGCATGAACGTCGGGTTGGCCTCGCACTCACCCCGCTCTGCACGAACACGCTGTGGTCGCAGCATGCACAGCATGAGCACAGTGTGCGCAGCTGCGGCACCGCTGCTCTGCAGGAGCTCTCGTGGACGTACTGCGGCGTGCGGCGTGCGGGATCGGGGATCTGGAGAGATTCGCAGAAGTATGGGCAGTCACCCATACTGCCATGCGCGCAGGCCCAAACTGCCCATACTGCCCATTCGCAGAAGTATGGGCAGTTACCGTGCGCAGGCCACACGCAGCACACACCACGCCGCACATGGTCCCATAGGCGCGGAGGCGATGCAAGCACATCGAAAGAAGGCCGAGCGCCCAGCACGGCAGCAGCCCGAGCTGCCGGGAATGTACAGCAGCGATGCATGCATGTCTCACAGCGCAATGGGCTCAAAATACGCAGAGTTATGCAGCATGTAGTCAGCAAGGCCGGTAACACAAACAGCCATCGTCTGGCCTCAGCAGTCGCTGTCACGACAGCACAAATCGCCACAGCACAGCACAGCACGCTCATCGCAGCACAGCGGACTCGCACCGGCCCACGTGTCGCACGACTTCTCGTAGTCACGGCAGTCGCCCGGCTCTAGCAGCGGCCGCTTCGGCGTCTTTTCCGAGAAGCTGTTTGGCCGAAACGCCTCAAAATGGATCCAGATCGTGGACGTCCACTTCACAGCGCCCTCGTTTGGCGGGCAGCCGGTGTGCAGCGACATCGGGTCGGGCGTGCGCAAGGTCTCGTTGACCTCGGCGCCAGGGGGCATGGAGTAGAAGAGCAGCGCGGTGCCGACCTCCGGCTTGACGGCGACGTGGCCCTCCGCGCAGTCAGGGCTCAGCCCGGCCGGCTTGAGGCTGATGTCCGTCCAGTTGGCGTCTGTCGTCAGCGGGAAGGCCGTCTCGCCACCATCGTCGGTGTCTGCACATGCATGCATGCACAGGGTCATGCACATGCATGCATGCACAGGGTCATGCACACGCATGCATGCACAGGGTCATGCACACGCATGCGCAGTGTGCAGTGCAGCCACATGTGGCCAAATCGCACCACGCCTCACTCTGCAGCAGAGCTCAACTGCACGGAGATTCCGTGACGGCATAGCAGGTAGCAGCCCAGGTATTGCAAGGAAATTGATGTGATCCTGATCATGCGACGCTTTCAAACTGCTGGGCCCATGGACTCACAAGCCAAGTGCAGAGCCTACACTGTTATACGGGCATCGACACAGGAGCCCACCAGGAGGCCTCCTGTTGGCAACGACAAGCAAGCGAGCAACCGAATCCCAGCAGAGTCTACACTGCAAAGGCTGAGGCCAGCGGGCACGTGGTGGTGCCGGCCAGCTGCAGGAAGCCCAGGAAGCTGCAGCAGGCCCACCGGTGGATCGGGCGGGACAGGCGGCAGCGGTGGGGCGCACCGGTGAGGTAGATGAGGATGGTGGCCATCCTCTCGTGTGCGTCCACATGCTTGACGTAGTTCTGGCCCGGAGAGTACCTCAGCACCTGCACCCAGCTGTTGCTATGGTGGCTGCCGTGTGACAGCTGCCCAGGCGCCCTGCTTGGGCATGGGAGTGGGCACGAGGGGACTTGTCCAGGAGGTGGGGAGCCTGTGACGGGCTTGAACAGCACATGGAGAGAGTTTGAGGGAAGAGCGGACTTGCATGTCTTCGTGGTTGATCACTGGGATGCCCGTCCACTCAGAGACTCTGCGCTCAATGCCAGCCATGATATCGTCTTGGTGGCGCGGGATGAACATCCCATAGCTACTTCGTATCTGGACGAATACATCAGGCGTCACGCAGGCATGAGCAGACGGCCTGACAGGTGACCGCCATCAGTGGTGTTCTGGTCTATGCAGTGTTGAAGAGATGCAGTGCTGGTAAAGAGAGCTTGGGCACCAGTCCAGAGGCAGTCCAGAGGCAGTTGTACAAACAGTGCGATGGGTATCACCTGTGAGGCCGCCTGGTTGTCCCCGACCAGGGACTGCCGTAGCAAAGGAGACGCGAGAGTGGCGATGTGCTTGGCCTCTTCCCGGCTGATGAAGTTGCGCCAGACGTAAGCCAGCGGCTTCTCTGCGACCTTCACAGGCCTGCATGCTTGCCATAGACCGTCAGTGGCAGATCACGCTATTGGACCCCGCCGCTGTGACCGAGCCTCGGCAGGGGCATCATGTACAGCGATGCTCGCTCAGGCCCGCACTCTGTGAAGCCATATCCGAACGCGCTCTTCGGATCGTACGACTCTCCTCTCCATCCAATCAAGTCTTCATGCGTGTCACCTGCATAATGCGGCCGTCAAGAACAATGCTGGTGTCTTCCACACCCGCAGGCAACGGAAGCAGATATCCCGTACGACACCTTGGCTCGCCGCGTGGCATCGCATTGACTGCAGGAGGATGACGACGATGACGCTCCACATGGTGCAAAGAGTGACCGTCATGGAAGAAGGGCTGGCAACGACGTCCCAGTCTTTGCGTGAGCAGAACTAGATGCATCTCACGCATCCAAAACGATCAAGCCAAGACTTCAACGTCATCCTACATACATCCATCCCACAGAGAGCGAAAATTTTAATAGAGCGCTGGAATCAAAATTCAGGTACTCCGGGTCTACCTCTGTGCAGTTGGTTTGCACCAACCGACGGCGCGCGTGCTCGTGAACAGGGACACCTGGTTCCCCGCAGAAGATATATCTCGAACCGCGACTTGCTTACTTTATGTTTATGTCCCCAAGCCAGCTGACGTCCTTGTTTTTTCATGCCGGCAGTGTATGCATCGCAACATGTTCTCAGTGTGAATGCAACGCGTTGTCGAGAGTGGTCCATGGAGCGCTGAAGGTTAAGGCTCTGAGTTTGGCACGCCTTTCGAGTTCAAGCTTTTACTCATAACATATGTGTTGCTGTCGAGGGGAGTGGACACTCTGCCCTCTGGCACGTCCACAAGGTTGGACGTCCATAGGGCATACATACCTGCTCTGGAGCTGCCTGTGAAACAGGCGTGGCAGGAGCTCTGACCAGCGCCTGTACATTTGCATCCTTCGCAGGACGCTCAAGGCAGCTTGCTGATGTCACACAGGATGCAGTGCCTAGCAGAGTTGACGTGCCAGTGGAGATGCTGCATGTGCTCTTCACATGGGCCATGCAAATGCAGCGGGCGCTGAAGCGGCTCCTCGATCTCTGACCAGCATCCTAAGGAATTCGTGCTGCAACCGGCGCATTGTGGCGTAGTGCAACGCAACTCCTCCGCATGCCATACACCCACCAGGCCCGCATGCACGAGCCCAAACAGAGTCACACGGAACGCTTCATGCAGCAGGCCATGCTGGTTACAAAGCCGGGAAGTAAAGCCGGGAAGTATGCCAGATAGGCGCAAAGTAAAGCTGCACGTACACTACCGTGCGGCACCACAGCAAGCAGGCGTGGCCACAGGGGGTGGCCGCACGCAGCGCTGCTCCATGCCGCAACCACCACTGCTATACCTGCCGGCCGATCGTCTTGCTGCGCCAGCTATCCAGCGGCAGCGCCTCTAGCCGCGGCAGGGCGCGTCGGAAGTGCAGGAACAGCGGCAGGCCGAGGGCGAGGGCGGTGAGGGCTGTGATGTAGAAGCCGTCGCGTGTCGTGACGCAAACGCCGCCGGCCTCCGTGCACTCGTTGGCCTGCTTGGCTGTCTGCGTGTTGCGCGGGCACGCGTACTGCACAATCTCCTGCCCCGTGTTGGGGTCCCTGCATGGCCACGGCCGCGTGGTTGCTCTGCGCCTATCAGCCGTGGTTGACTGCGCTGATGCCCCGCCCACACCTGGACATCGACGCACGCGCGATGCAGTGCGCGGCACTCTGCTGACAACAATGCAGGTGCCAATGCACATGTCAGAGAGGTGACAGCATCTTTGAATCAGGCTGCGTCCAGTCTGCGAAGCGGTCCATCACATCTACTAAAGCTCCTAGTGTGGTAAGCCCGGGGTGCAGGCCGCAAGTAAACCACACCACCAGCAGCGACGCACGGGATATGCAACGACACCGCTAGTTGTGCCGCATTCTCAAGCTCATCCGGGGCACAGTGCCGCAGATGGCCAGGCGTTGGGTCTGCCCGGAAGAGGGTTTCTGAGGGGGCGGAAGCGCACGTGCACATGTTGGCGGAGAGCATGTCCACGAGTGCAAACACGGCGACCTGCGGCAGCGTGATGCCGATGTTCATGATCGTGTTGAGCATCGTGAGGTAGGCGCCGCCCATGTCGGGGTCCGAGATGCGGTTGAAGAAGGTGCCCATCGCGGTGAACATCAGCGTCGAGGAGAACGACGTCAGCAGCGAGGCCGCGGTGAGGGCCGCGAAGTGGAGCGGCGCCGCCGAGAAGGTGGTCGCGTTGGGCGGGAAGAGCATGACCGTGAGCGTCATGGCGGCGCCGGCGGCGGTGCGGAGGAGGTAGGCGAGCTGCCACGGGGAGAAGGGGGAGCCGGCCGCGGCCCAGCGGCCCGCGACGACGGCGGACGCGAGCTCGCACGGAAACTGCACGATCACCAGCGACGCCAGCGTGTCCTGCACGCGGGGTGGGCTGGCGTTGTGTGTGTTTTTTTTTAACAACTTTATCTGAATGTTGCAGAGGCGGGGAGGAGTTACAGAAGAGGGGCCTGGCTGCAGCTCGGCCGTGCAGGAAGCAGCGCTACAAGACGCGATGGCGAGCTACACACAGTTGCGGCTCCAGGACAGCAACGCCATGCCATGAATGGCGGCTCGCGCTTTCCAGCCTAGTGTTGAAGCCACGCTGCTACTCCGCACACGAGCTGCCCCACAACACACCCCGCACCATTCGTGTTCTGCCAGGGTGCAGGGTGCGGGGGCGTGTGGCTGCAAGGGGCGTCCTGATTGTGCAGAATGTCGCCGATGCACTGTCGTGTGGGCTGCAGTGACAGTTCAGGGCAGACATGCTGCTTGCAGCTGTGGCCGAACAGACACGTGTCAATGGGTGGGTGTGGGCACATGTGTGTGGTGCTCCAAGTACCGCCGGAGCGGAGGCTGCCACCTGCGTGTAAGGGCAGTGTGTCCAGCCACAGGCGGAGCGCATGTAAACGAGTGCTGTTCATTGTGTGATGTGATTGCTTTCCTGGAGTACGCGGTATTCGGGAATACTGTGCCAATATATCAGATGTGACTGGTTCAGTATTTGGCGGGAGTGCGGTATTACATATGCAGATATGCATACCTTCTATATGTGCAACATCTGTCAGGTTTGTGCTGGCATGACACAAGAGGTAGAGGACGGCACACCTTGGGGACGCCCTTCTCGATGAGCTTGAGGGAGGCGGCGGACTCGGCGCAGAGGAAGGCGAGGCGGCAGACGACGAGGATGCCGGAGAGGCGGATGACGGCCGGCAGCTTCACGACGCTCCACAGCTGCGAGTACGCCGTCGCGAGGCCCTCCACCACGTCCTCCCGCGGCTCGCCGTCCCTGCACCCATGCCTGCTGCCGTCACGCTACTGCCGCCACTGACACGAGAGAGCGCACGGTGATGGTGCACACGGTGCAGCCGCGACGAAACTGGCCGCTGCGGAGCCTGGGTGTCAGGCCACAGCGCGGGCCGCGTGCAGGGCTGTCAGGGACAGCCCGTCAGCGCCCGGCTATGGAGCGTTGAGACGAGGCAGGGTGACTGTGTGGGCAGCAGTGAGGTGGAGGAGCAGTCCAGGAATGCCATGTGCAGTTGACCCCCTGGCATGGGCAGGAGGGGTACATGCTGCATCACAACCAGTGAGCGGAGGCCGTCATTCGTATATAACGTACGCGCTGGGCACAGGCAGGGGCAGAGGCGCGCGCACGTTGACTGCGTCGACTGCGGCGGCGGGGGCCGCTCGCGCTTGAACAGCGCCACGGCGGCCGTGACGACGACGTAGACAACGGCCCAGAGGCGCAGGTAGCCGCCGAGGGTGATGGCGGCGTCGGGCGATGCGGCGGCGGCGGCGCGGAGGTAGCGGTTGCAGAAGTCGGGGTCGCTGAGCGCGAGGAAGACGGTGATGGAGGTGAAGTAGCCGAGGTTCATGCCGACCGTCTGGCACGTCGACGCGTAGCCGACGTGCCGCCGCGACAGCAGCGTCAGCGCCCACCCGTCCACCGCGATGTCCTGCATGCATGTGAGCTGGTGGCCGGCCGGCACAGTCTGTGGGTGTGTGACACGGAGATGTGGCGCGGGGGTGGGTGGCGGCGCAGCAGCAGCTGCGGTGTGCCGTGATGGGGCAGAGCTGGCGCAGGGCTGTGTGGGCACACGGCACACGGCACGGGCCAGGCGGAGCAGGTGGCCGGTATACGTGGGCGGTGCTGGATTTGTATGCAAGCCTCACGGCGTCGCGATTGTCATCAGTTCTGGTAAAGGGGAGATGCGGCAGGAGCTCGCTGGCCGCGAGGTCCACGCATGGCTGGCATGCATCAATCGTGCGGCCGTGCTGGACCAGACGAGAGAGACGTGACGTGACTGCGGGCGGGGCCTCGATGTGTGGCTGTGCGGGGTGGAGGTGTGATGAGGCAGGGCTGGTTTGCCGCTCATGGCCCGGACTGCAGTGCTGTTTGTTTTCCTGCAGAGCTTGCCGTGCCACCGCAGGAGCAGTGCCTGTAACTGTTTCGCAAACACCTTCAGAGCAGCCGTGTGTACGAGCAGCTCGGGCACGAAGAGTAGGGGGAAACCGTTGCACGGGGATGATGCAGGCAGGAGTCGCATTGGGGGTCACACCTGTGTGGCAGCCAGCAGCACGAGGCAGAAGAACAGTGCCGTGACGCCCGGGACATCAGCAGCGGCGACGTGGGCCTCGATGAAGGGCGCGAACAAGGCCATGAGGACAGCAGATAGCAGCTGCAGAGGAACTAGCCATGACTTCCGGCGCCCGAAGGACCTGAAGTAGATCGAGTCAACGATCGGGGACCAGAGCAGCTTGAACGAGTACGGATACGCTGCAACCGAAAATAGTCCGATCTGCACACAGGCCAGAGATGATGTGGAGCAGATGCCGTGTGCGTGTGGGCGTGGCATACCGCGTGTGTGGGCAGATGATGTCGCTTTAGGCTGTATACTGTTTGGGCAGGTCACACCTGCGTGTACGAAGCTTTGGATGCCAGCAGCATGGGCAATGTGCCCATGGTCAGCCCCAATGGAACTCCTTGTAGCATGTACAGCACAGCTAGGAGAATCATGTTGGGAACTTCTTGTAACACGGACGGGGCAGCTGCGAGGTGAGGCCTGGCAGAGAATGTCTGGTACTTGTAACGCGGCGTCTCCTCGTCATGGATGCCTTCGCCGCTGGAAATTGACGGCATAGGTGCCAGGATCTGTGACGGAGTTCTGCGCTGCATGCCGCTGGTGGGCAGGACTGGCGGGTCCCTGCGGGGGCTGTCGAGCGGACGACGACCCTCGTTATCAGCCCTGTCATTCAATGGCGACCCCGTGTCTTCAACGATGGACATTTTGTGGTCACCGGGTATCAAAACAATTCCCTCATGTGCGGATGATCAGGCGAGTCCACGGCTATTGAAGCCTTCGCATTGCGATGTTTAGCGATCCAAGCGTCTGTCAACTGAACGAAGGGAAGTTGCTGACCCAAATTAATCTGCATACCATATCTGCGCTTTTGGATGCTGTGCCTGCTGAAACCGCGGATCCATCATTCAGTCGGACTTTGGCGGGAAGCTCACCTCGGCACTGCCGCGGGCACTCAACAATTTAGCAATCTCCAGGTGCAAAAATCAGCCGAGTGCAACTAGCAGCCGAATTTTATAACAAAAATCTGCAGAGTAATTGGTATTGACCACACTGCAAGCATCACTTGAACATGGGCTTGTGTGACCTTCAGGTCCTAGCATCGAGAAGATCATATGCAGTTGTTCAATACCTACCTAAGAAGACATAGTGTGATACTGCTACACGCCCATGAGTGGCAAAATTGCCGCAAAAAATTCGCGGCTTGTGTCAGCCCGGGCCTCGCCACGCCTCGTCGTGCACAGCAGTGCCTGATGCATGAATGCTGTGCTCACGCCACGTCCAAATGCATGGATCAACTGACGCAGCACAGGCTAGCCTAGGCTTCGCGACCGCCTGCGTAGTCCGTAGACAGTGCTCACAACGCCTTGTGCCATCAACTTCAATCGAATCAGTCGCGGGATTCCGTTGGACCATGCCATATCTACACGGCGTCGAGTGTTGCGCAGAAGTCGACACAGCAGCCCACCAAAAGCAGGCAAGCAAGATCGTCCTGGCAAGCGCACACCAGCAGCCACAAGCAAGACAAATCTGAAAAGGATCCAGGCACCGCTGCGGGCATAAACATACACAAGCTCGCACGGCTGCACGGGCGGCGTGCATGTCCGCCTATCGTGACCCTCATGTCATGCCCGCTGTGGGCTCAGCGGGCTGGGTGCTACTGTCGTGCCCGCCTGCCACGATCGCGGCCATGAGGGGCACTGAAAGCGTGTGTGTTACCAGGCGCACAAGCAGCTTCTTGAGTCACTAGTCATACATCCAGATTCATCACATGCATGGTGAACCAGGCATGGCAACTCGAACTGTCGCTGCAATTCACAGCGCTCCATGGCTGCTGACCATTTACTCTGCGCACTACAGAACACAAGCTTTGAATGCATAAAGAATGTGTGCCACGCTCTCTGCACAAACAGCTAGCCAGCACTGACCTGAGCGCAGCACAGAGTGCAACCGGGGGTGCCCTCTTGCCAGCCCAAGCACGCCAACAGCAGTCTGCTTACCATGATGGACCCGGAGCCTCGCAGTCACAATCACTGGCCGTCTGTCAAAACATGCACACCATGCTGTCTACCTAGGTCGCTCCAGCACACATTCGTGGCCGGAGGCACGCGCCGCCCCCGAGTTGAGCACTGTGACCTAACCACGGGCATCTGCGGGACTCTGCCGTACCACACAGGCCGGCAGCGGCAGCTGCTGAACATGACCCATGCACAGGAGCATGCCGGGCCTCATGCATGCACTCTCCTTCACCCGTTTCAGCAGCACAAAACTGCTGATGCCACATCCCTACCAGCCATGAGAGTGCGCCATCCGGGTGGTTGACGTTTTCACGGCCAGCCGCGCACGAGGGCCGACCGCTGCAAAAGCAGCAGCGGTCGCTGCGGCACCTGAGGCCACGGCGGCTAGGCGAGAACGCCGAGTGCCTCGGGCGTGAGGTCCGGGGAGACCTCGGTAGCTGCGGAGAAGGTGCGGTCCCACATGTTGAGGCCCTCGCGGTCGCGGCTGTTGGCCCACAGCAGCTTGCGCGCGTGCAGCGTGCGGATCATGTCCCGCATGGCGTGTACGACCGCCTGCCGGACCTCCGCGCTCGCCGCAGCGTCGGTCGTGCTCGTGCACATCTTCAGGCCCTGCAGCGGCACCCCCGCCTGGGTCACACTGTGATGGGCCGGGTTCTCAGCTGTGCTGAGGGAACCAAGCAGGCGACAAAACCATCAAAACAAACAATCAGAAGCTGCACGGTCGCCGTCTGTGCCAGCCTGATCCACACCCGGCCGGAAGAGAAACAGCTGCGGTCACTCCCAGCTGTGCGCATGATGCAGGTTGTGAGCATGATGCAAGTTTGCTGGGGTCCACGTCCATGAAGGCAAGCGTACGTGCAGGAAGGCAAGCAGGCTGGCTGTAGCAGGGCCATGGCCTATCCCCGTCCACAACAGGAAAATGACACGATTGGTGTGTGCCTACTGGCTGCTGCAACTGACGGGCATGTCCAGTCAGGCAGATGTGTGAGCAGATGGACGATCAACTTGAGGTCTTGAAGCGCAACAGGCAAAACCCCTACACGTGGCACGAGCGAGCAGCTGTGCTTGCTGCCGCTGCCGGGAGCCTGACAGGCATCTCTACCGAGATCTACTGAGATAACAGGGCACAGCATGCTCCACCAACTGCGGTGCGGGCCATGCATCAACTCCAAATTCGTGGATGTTCATGCATCGAGCTCTGGCAGATTGTCACGACATGTCAGAGCAGCCGGGTGGGGAGGGCGCACCTGCAGCGTTGAGAGCCAGAGGGCGCGCCAGTCACGCAGCTGGCTCAGCTCGGCGACGTGCGTCACAAACGTCTTGTGCACGACGTTGACCATCAGGCACATGCTCTTGCCGAGCGCCTCGGCCTCCGCCGACGCGGCCCCCCCGGCCGGCCCCCCGGCCTCCTGCACGCGCCCCGCCAGCTCGGCCAGCATGGGCAGCACGATGTCCCGCCACGTGCCGCCCCACGTGTCGGACGGCAGCCGCAGGCCCTCCCCGGCGGCCGTCATGCAGCGGTGCGTCACGACGAGCGCGTGGTCGCGCACCGCCGCGATCGGCTCGACCGAGATGTAGGCCAGCGCGCGCAGCAGGTGGTGCCAGTACGTGCTGAGCTCCGCAAGCCACCGCCGGCGCCGCATGTCGCCGTCGCCGCTGTCGCGGCTGCCATCCGGCAGAGCACTCTGCTGCACGCAGCACGCCAGTCAGTCAACCTTGCCCATCCCCAATCCTCTCATACGCACACAAATAGCAAACAGTTCCACAATCAAGCAAGCTCGCCGCTGGCCTTCCAGCTCAGTGTTCCTCCCAGTGCTTCACAAACAGACCGAGACTGACTGCATACAGTTCACCGTGTCCGGGAGCGCAGCACACAGCATGCAGCACACAGCATGGAGGTCGCACCTGTGCCTGCCGCTGCCGCCAGGTCTGCAGCCAGCCGGCCATCAGCTCGAGCAGGTTGACCATGTCCCGCACTTCCTCGATGCCAAAGGGCATGTCGATGTCGCGGCCGGCGGCCCGCGCGTGCGCGGCGGCCGTGAGCAGGCCGCACGCGTTGGTTGTCAGCGTACGCACCGCGGTCACGACGTGCATGAAGTTCGCAGTGCACATGCCGCGCCCCCTCCGGCACAGCGCGTCGAGCGCGGCGGCGGCGGGCAGCACGGCATCTGGGTGGCTAGAGGTGTTCTCGAGCAGCGCCAGCAGTGTCTCCCAGGCAGGCTGCGACGTGATGCGGTCGCCGCAGGCCGACATGAGGCCGAGGAGCGCGCGCGCAAACGGCGGGGAGAGGGCGCGAATGTGCGATTCGCCTCCCGGCGACAAGCGCAGCTGCTGCGCGACCTGCATGCTGTGCGCGTCAGCGGCTGAGGCTGCGGGAACGTCTGGGAAGGCGTCTGACAACTGGCATGACATCGTGCATCCGGCATGTTTACACGCTGGCATAGCAAGCCCAGCGCAGCACACGAGCGGAGTGCAGGCAGCGGCCGTGGGCAGAAGTGGCCAGAAGCGTGCGCAACTGCTTCGCTCAGTGATCTGGCATGCCCTCGGACAGCGGATACGTGGGCATTGCCAAAACTGCTGGCTGCAGTGCAGGGGGGTCACACAGTGCTCACGCCCGCACGCAGCAGCTCGCAGCATGGGCTCTCGCGCCCTCTCTCGCAGAGGAGATGAGCGACACGGAGTAAACAGCGTGATGCTGAATCAGCCACAACAGCAGGAGTGGGTGTCAGAGTTGTGCAGTGGCACAGAAGGGCACCCGGCAGCCGCAGGGCAGACAGCAGGCGCAGGCAGGGAGCCGCAGGGTGCAAGGCACAGGGTGCAAGGGGCAGGGTGCAAGGCACAGGGTGCAAGTGGCAGGGTACAAGGCACAGGGTGCAAGGGGCAGGGTGCAAGGCGCAGGGTGCAAGTGGCAGGGTGCGAGGCACAGGGTGCTGGGCGCAGGGTGCAAGGGGAAGGGTGCAAAGGGCAGGGTACAAGGGCAGGGTGCAAGGGGCAGGGTGCAAGGGGCAGGGTGCAAGGGGCAGGGTGCAAGGGGCAGGGTGCAAGGGGCAAGCAGGGGGCCGCGCCTTGAGGCAGTCCACGAGCTCGTCGGTGACGTCCGAGCGGTACATCAGCAGCCGCGTGCACAGCCGCAGCACGCCCGCCACGGCCCGCTGCGTCAGCGCCACGGTCGCCGGCGTCGTGCCGCGCACGACGCGTGCCACCTGCTCCCGCAGCAGGGGCAGCATCACCTGCAGCAGCAGCGCGGGTCACGCCGTCCGGCAACACACGGCAGGGAAGACAGCGGCAGCGGACGAGAACAGAGGATCACAAGCGCTCGCACGACAAGAGAGGATTGCAAGCGCTCGGACAGCTCCACGTGTGAGCGAACCCGGCTTTCGAATCACGCAGGCACACCACTGGCACGATCGGCCGACTCACGGCTTCCGCACAGTGTCTGTACAACCGCACTCTTGGACATACCCTCCGCATACGTGGCAGACATGTCAATCGCGCCGTCTTGCACTGTGGCATACCGACCGGCGTGCTGACCCATTCTTCAACCACCAGTGATGCATGGTGTGATACATGCCAGGAGCCGATCCAAAAAGTGGGATGAGCAGACAATACATGCCAGATGATGTCCGGCTACAGCGGGCGTTGGGAGGGGGTCGTTGTCATGACAATCTGTCGCGGGGATCAACGCGCCTGGATGCGGTCCCGATTCCGGATGGCCAGCTTCATGAGCAGCTCGAGGCAGGCCTCGGCTGTCTCGAGGTCCACCGGCGCGGACTTCCCGCCACTGCCGACCGGTTCGACAAGCCCGCTGCCGCTCAGCACGCCGTCCAGATTCTGGCTGTCTGAAGACGGCCCAATACCCGGGCTGCCGCCGGCGGGCACCGCCGGCGCCGTCGCTGCCGCGACCGCCGCGACGAGCTCGCGCAGCGCGGGCTGGCCGAGGAATTTGGAGTCGTCGAAGAGCGCGGCGATGCGGCAGCGCGCGACGCACTCTCGCGCCGCGGCTCGTAGCGCTTGTCGCCCGGGGCCGAGCTCGCCGGGGGCGGCGGCGAAGAAGAAGCCGAAGAGGTTGCCGCCGCCGGCCGCGGCCGCCGCGCCGGAGCCGGGCTCTGGCTGCGGCAGCGGCAGCGACTCGTCGCCCTGCAGCTGCACCGGCGTGCGCAACGGTGTCATGCGGTCGGTCGGCGTGAACGTGGCTGGCTCATGCATCGGACGCGGCATAGCTACTTCCTGTTGCTGACATCCGCACCCCTCGTCATGACTCAATTGGCGCTCAACCAAGAATGCAGGTCTGGCAAGGCGATGCCGAGCAGATGCTTGCCTGTCGGCCCGATAACTCACGCGGTGTGCCTGCCATTGTGCAGGCGAGGGAGACAGCGTGGCACGCGTGTTGCACTCCGCCACAACGGGCAGACAGAATTGCGCCATACCACCAGAGGGCAACTTTGACCGCTGAGAAGCTGCAGAGCGGTAATGGTTGCACAGCACAGCACGCACAGCATGTATGTCTGGCATGCATACACAGCAGGCGCACCTGGGCGTCGGAGAAGATGGCGGGCTCGACGAGGCGGCACTTGTGGAGGCGCAGCAGGCAGTCGAGGCACGTCGCCCAGCCGGTGCGCATGAGGTCGGCGTAGTCGGCGGCGACGTCAAAGAGCGCGGTGGTGGCCTCGCGCGCGAGCGTGGACGCGCCAAACGCGACGACGGAGTGCGCGTACGGCTGAGTGGGGTCGGCGGCGCGCGTGAACTGCAGCAGCGTGGTCAGCACCGCGTCCACGACGCTCGCGCTGTGCGTCACCTTGGCAGCTGACGCGACCTGCGGCACACCATGGCTGTGTCAACCAACGCGGCGCGCAGAATCACCGACCGCGCATTGCCTTCCTGTGCACACCACCCCCTCCGCCCACAGCTTTGGGGCAGTGGGGCTGGAGGCTGCCGTGGCAATGGTACAGTGTGGGGCATGCGCTGGTATGCCACCATTGCGACGTGCACCATATATAGCAGCAGCTGCTGCCGGGAGGGCACGCGAGTGCCGTCACATGCAGGTGCGGCATGTGGCTGTACAGATGCAGGCCACAGACGGACGGTCATGAGCCAATGCGCAAGAATCGCAGAGTCCACAGCACATGGCACAGCAGGCAAGCACAGAGTGTGAGCTCGGTGTGAAAGCACAGCGTGCGCACCGCTCGCAGGGCCTCCATGCCGTCGGCGATGGTGGCGGCGTCGTCCGGGGCGCAAGCCTCGAGCAGCGCAGCAACCGCGCGCACGAGGGGCCCCCAGCACAGCGCAAACATGTCGCGGTGCAGCACGGGCAGGAAGCGCGACGGCCGCGGCGCCTGGCCGCGCTGCGTCACGGTGCGCTGCGCGAGCAGCGCCAGCCGCGCGGCAGGCATGTCGACACGGAACGTGTCGTTCGAGCCCTGCACATGCATAAATACGTGGCAGATCGTCCAGCCGGTGCAGCCTGCTGGCTGCTGTGCACGCCGCCCCATGGCATCTGGGCGTGGGCAGTGCACGGCAGGCACACATGCAACCCTCACGCCACGGGCAATTGCGCAACTTGCTGTGCAAAGCACTTGTACTACCCGCACATTGCGTGTGCTGCAGCGAGCGGAGGGGCACATGTGGCTCACAGTGCCCAGCACGCAGCGCACAGCACGCAGCGCACCTGGGGGAAGGCGGTCTTGCAGACGGAGGTGTACATCTCGGTGAAGATGGCCTCGTCGGGGGCGTCGTGCGCGGTGATGCTCTCGCTGAGGCTGTCGCGGAACTGCTTGGCGTCGTTCATCTTGGGCACCTTGGGGTTGCTGTTGTACCAGGTGCTGTTGTGCCAGAGGCACACCGTCATGAAGTCGTCGAGGCACTTGATCGTGCGGAAGCCCCTGCACCCGCACACCTTGTCCACCGTGCTGCCATGCTACAGTGCATTCACAGCACGCAGCGTGCAGCTCCTGAAGGCTGGCTGAACCTAGTGGAGGACGCATGTCTCAGTTACCAATGATAACTTATCATTCAGTCTGTGCTCCGTGGCGCACGTGTAGCCACTTGGTGAGCGAGATGCACAACAAGAAGCCAGTCGGAGGTTGACAGAGAACAACTGTGCGCAATGGGGTCGCATGAAGGGCCTCGGCGCATGTGCTGGGCATGTGCTGGGCCTCGGCGCATGTGCTGATGCAACGCAAGGACACACGAGTCGACTCTCGGCCAGCGCCGTATGTGCGCACCTGTAGTCACCGCCGTGGGCCTCGAGGAAGGCGGAGACGAAGTTCTTCGTGAAGCGCACGACCTGCTGCGACTCGGGGGGCTGCTTGAAGGTGTCGGCAAAGGCGCGGAAGCCGGCGTCGAAGCTCATGCGGCCAAAGGGGAACGTGCGCACATACTCGTGCATCACCTCCTGGTTGAAGCTGTCGCCCTTGCCCATGAAGTTGCCCACGATCTGGCGGTCGATGCCGCGGCCGAACCGCAGCAGCGCCGCCACGGACTTGCTGTCCATCGGGTCTGGCAGAATGTGGCTCACCTGCACACATCGCAACATGGTGCGGCACATTCCAAGCAAACCGCTTTCAACGGTCCACTAGGTCTTCAAAGCCACAAAGATACTTTTAATCAGCGTCGAGTGTGGTCACCAGTAAAACATGCATGCATTCTGGGGGCAAAGCATGGTTCGGCGCTGTTCGGCACATCGGCAGGTGGCAGTGAGAGGAGTGGACACGGTGTCGACGTGGGGGGGGAGGGGCGTGCCTGCATCATCTGGAAGCCCTTGCGGTAGTCGTCGTTGAAGAGCTCCACGGCGTCCTCAAGCTTGGCCTTCAGAAACTTCTCCCACTGCAGCCGCCGCATGCCGCACAGGTCCTGCCACGCGTTGCCCCCGAGCTCCTCCTGCCCCGGCGCCTGGATGAGCTGCGCCATCAGGCCCTGCACGGCACCACGCCTGGTCGGCTATACATCGCTTGTCTTTGTGGGGAGATGGCCTCTGCAAGCGGCCCTGCTGCATGATAGTGGCACTGCCAGCGCGGCAGATAGGCGGCCTCTTCCCTCCTCCGGGAGATGCTGCACCGCGCAGAGCACACACAGCCCTGGCCTACCCAACCCTGCACGTGCCTCGAAGCAGCGACTGCACTGCTGAGGGGCAACCCTGAGGACAGCATCACGCGAGGACGGCACCCCGTGACCATTCTGACTGATTCTGGAGCTAGACCAGTGCCCACCCATGCGTGGTGGCACAGAGAGTGCGGGTGCCTTTCACCCACACTTGGCCACAACGGCCCACCACAGGCTTGACAAAATAGCCGGGGGCCTATTTCCTGACGGCATGACGTGGGACGCCAACTTGGCATATACAGTCGAGCACTTCCCGCCAAGGGTGGTCGTGGGGCGGCCGCTCCATGCATGCGACTGAGCTACAGAATCCGGCATAACGAGTCAAAGCACAAGGTCGGTGCCTGACAGTGTGCGCGATTGCTGGCAGTGGATGGGAGGGGGCGGCGCACGTCGCAGTTGGGCTCGATGCCGCGGCCGATCGCGTGCCAGAGGTCCGGGCGCGCCTTGCACGTGAAGAGGCACGCCGGGGGCACGACGACGCTCTCCGGCAGCGCCTCCGCGTCCAGCAGCGAGTGCAGCACGGCCAGCGCGCCCTTCAACGCCAGCTGGCTCACCGGCGGCGCGCCGCGGCCGGACGACGACGCCGGCAGCGTGCGCTGCGCCAGGCACTGCACGCACCGGCACCTCACATGGGGTAACAGTGTACATGTGATGACTGTGTGATGACTATGGCACACGCCTCTCAGCGGGCCGGCCCATACCCAAATCGTGTAATGGCACTGTCACACACGTGCGTGGGTCATATTGCACCTATGACGGGCTTTTGTGCTTCATCAGACAGTACATGAACATCGGGCCTTCGGCTGTGCGTACACCTTGCTGAAGCGTGGCCACAGGTGCAGCAGGTTGAGCACCCCTATGCAAGACATGCAGCACCCGAATTGCAGACCAACACCCCTTGGCACACGGGCTGGCTGTCATGCTTCGTGTGCATGCTTTGTGCTGTGCATGCTGTGTCCTGCGTGTGGTGCGCACCTTGGCGATGTCCTCAAACAGGTTGGAGCACTCGACGCGGCAGTCGAGGCCAGCGTAGGCCTCCTGCAGGAAACCGGGGAAGACGCAGAAGTCGGCGAGGCACTCGTGTGCGGCCTCGACCAGCGCCGACGGCGTCGACGGCCGCCCGCCCACCGCCAGCGTGCCGCGCGCCAGCGGCAGCAGCACCGCCTGCACAGAAAGTATTTTTTTGGGTGTTTGACACACGGGAATGTATGTGTGTCCCTTCACACAAGAGTGTCCCTTCACACAAGAGTGCTGCCGAGCGAGGGAGCCGCACGGTGTGGTTGATGGGGATGGGGGGCAGATGTTCTGCTTTGTGACGGCAGCAGCTGTCTGCCCCCCACATCCCATCACTGGCCGTGTGAGGGCAGATGTGCACAGCCAGCTGAACCCGAAACTTGCACAAAACCCAAACCATCCCACCACCAGATCACTCCATCACAGATGCCCCTCTATCTGGCTGCGCATACAGGGTGCAACCAACTGGTGCGTCGGTAGTGATGCATGTTATCTGCTTGCCCAATATGCTGGCAGCCCCCAGGGGCGGATCAACGCGCCTGGATGAAGACCTCCGCCTGCAGCAGGAACTGGCGGCGCAGGATGAGGTAGAGGCCCAGCATGACGTGCGTCATGTGCATGAGCGCGTCGCACAGGTAGCGCGGCCCCGGGCTGTCCGGTGGCGGCGCGTCGGGCCGGAACGGCGCCAGCAGCGACTCGAGCAGATCCACCTGTAGCCGCCGCATCAGCAGAGGCATGTGCAAGATGGCGGGGCCGCCCGCCATCACCGCCTCCTGGATCAGCTCCAGCGCAAACACGCTCATCGAGTCCACCTGCATGCTATGGCGTGCTGGGCATGCTGTGCGCTGCGTGCTGTGTGTGAGCGGTGTAAGCAGCGTGCAGCAAGAACGCCGGAATCCATGGTCGCCCCTGTGGCCACGCGTGGGTCTGACTCGACGCTGGGCCATGGTGGCTACAAGCAGCACTGTGAGCGTGCTGCAGTTCATCACTGGTGCCTGATTGCTGACGACAGCCGCAGTATAGGTTCAACGCGGTCAAAGCGGTAGCAGTCACGACATTGATGAACACATGAGATCCGCTCTTGCAGGGTCGGCTCCTGTCGCCTTCATGACCTCCTCCCAATGCGTGTTGTTAGTGTGCCCCGCAAGCTCACCATGCGGCACACCGAGCTTGCCTGCTTGCAGACTCATAGCATTGCATGCTGTTGATAAGTGGCTTTGGGTTCAAAGAATCGCGGAAACACAGATTTGCACGCCCAACCCAGAAGAAGTTTGGGTGGGCACGTTGGATCGCAGATCGTGGCATGCGCACCTTTGCCAGCTTCACTAGGAACATGAGAATGTGGCCGGCGGCCGACTGGCCGTACCCGGGCTTCTTCTCGCTCGGCATATCCCCGCCGTTGTTGTCTGTCTTGGCCGGCGCGGCATCAGGCGCCGGGTCCACAGCCTCGCCCACGGCGCGCACCCGGCCGTTCTCCCGCGAGCGCTGCATGCTGTTGCGGTGCGACGAGCTGCGCTGCGCCGTGCTGCGCTGCGGGCCGCCGACGCTGCCCTCGCTGTCTTGCGCGTGCACCGCAGGGATGCTGGTGGAGCGGGAGAAGCGGGAGTCGATCGTGGAGGGCCCGGCGTCTGTGGCCGCGGCGGCGCCGCCATTCTTCGCGGACGACGTGCGCGCGGCGTGCGCAAAGATGATGTGCACGATGTTCAGCAGCGAGTCCTTCACCAGGTTCACCAGCAGCTCTGCATGCATGGCGGGAGACCGTGCGGACCGATGCGCGGGACCATGCACATGACTTGGTGTGCGACTGTGTAACTCGGACAAGAGCAGCGTTACAGGCAGGGTCAAGCCACTAGGCCGCACGGCGGCTGGTGCACTACCTTCAGCATGGAACCCTCTGATACACAGGTGGGCTAAACTGCAGTTGCGGACGTGCTGTGCTGTTGTAGTGCAAGAGCAAGATGGCCACGTACACCCAAGCACCGAGGAGGATTCTAACGGGGCCTTGATGCATGGCAAAACAGAGGCGAACGCTCTCGGCAGTGAGGTGCAGCGGTTGAAGCACGAGCGGCTCGGAAGAGCGTAGGTTGCTCCATGGGAGCTTGTGCATGGCCTTATTTCAGCATGCATAGCGTGTGAGTCTGCCAGGTGGTCAGCATGGATGGAGAGGCGCACCTGAGAGCTCCTGTACGACCTGTGTGTCAAACCCGATGCGGTACACCGCCTGGAATACGGCACACGCATCGACGTTGGTGAGAAACTTGCCCGCGGGGCCGGCGACACACGCTTCCAGCGTCTGCAGGATGCGGGTGAGCACTGCCTGGTCGTGCCACGGGTTGGTGGCCTCAAACTTGCAGGCGCCGAGGGCAACGACGATGGCGTGCATGGCCGAGGCGATGGACTGCGCTGGGAAGTTGGAGAACGCCGGTGAGTACAGCAGCTTGCGGACGGAAATAAGGGCGGCTGCGGTGATGGGGCCTGAGGCCTCTGCACTGGTGATAACATCCAGGAATGGCTTCAGGAACACCAACGGGTCCGAGGTGTCCTCTGCATGGTGAGGCGATGTCAGCCTGTGATGATAATCCAGGGCAATTGCGCCCCATGGGCTGCTCCGACCGACATGAGAATGAGCTGGTTGCACAACAAAGCTGTGTCCGGTTCGATGCGGATGCAGGACGCCCCAGGAGGAGGCAATGAAGACGGTTCAAGGGTTCATGTGTGTTGAAAGCTTGCGAGGGGCAGCAGATCAGCATTAGCGCCTGCTGGAAAAGAAATATGTCTCAAGTACGATGGTCTTGCGTTGCACATAATCTGGAGAGTGGGCGCGCACGCATCATGCTGTGGTGATGCATACGGAGTTGCTGCAGGTTGTGGAGCAGACTCCAGCTAGAATCCTGCGATACTGTCCCCTGCACATCACAGATAGAATCTATCGTCAGTGCCTTGAATTCGCTAGCATTTCCGTGTACACCGCCACACGTTTTCGCTTCGCGACCACATCACAGTGAACTCGCGCAGCGACTGAAAATAGCGTCTCGTCACTGGACAGAGTGCAAGCAGCGATGCCTGTTGTCACTGGAAAAGGTGTCACGCACTGGTGAGCGTGATGCCGCCCATTTGGCGTTCTGTCGCATCTCCGCAATGACTGCAGCTGCCTCATTCTTGATGGGCCAAAGAACCCGACGCATCGCGTCGGTCGATTCTGATGAGTCCATAGGTTGGCTCTAGTACGCCTGTGTTCGTCAACACTTGCCGACAGAGCGCCTGGCGCGATGCCTAACAACACAGCCTGGCGGACAAACGCTCATGATTGCACGTCCATGCGCGAAGCAAACGCTTGCGATTGAAGTCCAACCTGATGTGATTGTAATGGTTGCTCATCGGCTTGGCTGCGATAGTGGCTTGGTTCATGGGCCCGGCATGCGCCCTCTGGCTGGGGTGTCTACAGGCAGTTCTGTCTGCAGGTTGTTTCGCTTCGAAAGGACGTCGATGATACCTGAGCACAGCGCGAGTGAGATGAGAAGCGAGCTCAGATACCTGTTTCTGTTATAGCTCATCTATGTGAGCGCACCGTCCGTGTCTGCGAACGAATACATCAATCTTGAGCTCAGATCGGCGACGCTCTGCCACGTAGCTGGACACACGTACATTAAAGCAAGTACTGGCATCAGCCATTGTGGTACAGCACATTGTTGTAAGGAGAACGGTCATCGTTTTTGCTACGGCAGCGCGGCTTGCCCCCGTTCAGCCAGGCATGCTTGCTGCATGCGCGGTGTGACAAGGCAAACAGATGCCCAGCACCAGCAACTCACACCCCGGTGCCACATCAACTGATGTTGGTGAGTAGATGCATCGCCAGGTGGCCTTGCATCGACTCCTAAGCATGTGGTTCCCATGCTCTCTTTCCGCGAGTTGCTCGCCTGCAGCCCATTTGCGTCAGCATGCCATCAGATCATATGGCACAACGGCGCGTGCGCAGCCAAACGGTCGTGGGTCTAGTGCCAAAGGTAAGCGTTCGCCCCCGCACAATGTGCGTAGGCCGGCGCCAAAGAGCAAGCGAGGCGGCAAAACCAAGAAGTGGCCCGAGCCCGATGCAGACGGCGCAGCTTTCCCTCTCAGCCGCTACGCAGCTAGTCATGCTCCAACAGGGAGTCGTCGAAGTACGCTTCATGAGGAGCTCCTCGACTTTGCGTGGCGCTGCTCGCCTACTCCAGCCGATGTCGAACTGGCTGACCTGTCAGCAAGGGCAATAGAACTAGCGTGGCGCCGCTGCGGGGGCACTCCGTCAATAAGAGTCGTGCCATTTGGCTCTCAGCCATGTGGATTAGCACTTCCGGGGGGTGACCTTGATGTCTACATCCATCAGGTGCTCTCTCCGCCAGTGTTCCTGCCAGTGTGCACGGCCGGATGGCCACCAATCCTGTGTGCCACTGTGCGCTGTAGTGCACTCTCGCATGTACAGCCTAGGCCGCTAATTTGTTGGTGCGAGCGAGGCGCCTTGCTTTATGCCATGCACAGAGCAGCATCACTGTGCATCCCAAGATGCGTATGCTTGGGAGTGCAGGTTGACACGGGCTCCCCTCTGAAGCCTCGCAACATCCTGCTGAAGGTCAAGGCAGCGCTAGACAGCACACAGACGTTCATCGGCGGCTCGCAGTTCATCGACGCCCGAGTTCCAATCGTCACGGGAACGCTCCGGGGTGGCATGAGGACCGACATCTCTGTCAGAACCAGTGCAAAGGACATCACAGCGGACGGGGGGGTGGCGCTGATGCAGGTCTGCCATCGCCTCTGCCATCGCCTCGAGCTCTGCCTGATGCAGCCAATGCTGCACGCTCAACTTGCGCACAACTGCTCCTCCAGATCGGCCTCTGGGGTCAGCCGCACACAACTGCCGTTCATCGTGTCATCATCATGACAGCTCAGCGCGCGCGCACTGTCCGCACACCTGCACAAAATGAATCAGGCGCTACGGCGGTCATGCCTGCCAGCGTTGCAGCGTGGCCATGGGGCTGCAGGTTGCATGGAGCATGGTCTGTGCTGCGTGACGTGTGCTGCGTGGCTGCAGGAGTGCATATCAGTGCAGACACATGCGAGGCCACTGGTGCTCTTCATCAAGGCCCTGCTCAAGCAAGCCGCCCTGCACAAGGTGCGCGCGCCTGCGCCATCCACCTTGCCACGCCCGGGCGCCGCTGTCAGCCTGTTGTGCTCTACACTGTCTGTGAACTGAGCTGAAACCCCGGCATGTGCGTACCGGCGCTGCCTGCCGAGAAGGTGTGGCCCCTCGGAGGCGAGCAGGGCGCGGCGCCCTTGTGGCCACACTTCTCAGACTCAGAGAGTCGTGCATGTGGCTAGGGAGCGCCATGGCGGCGGCATGTATACAGGTGTTCAAGGGCGGCCTGAGCAGCTTCACGGTGGTCAACATGGTGGCGGCGCTGCTGCAGCACGAGGCCGCCGCGGGCGCGCGCCGCCTGCAGCGCCTGCCGCCGCGGCCGCGCCAGCCGTCCACCGAGCGCAGGTTTGCCGCGCTGCGGCCGGAAGAGCTGCCGGGCGCGCTCGCGCAGCTGGCGCGGCTGGACGCGGGCGCGACGGAGCGGCTCGGGTTTGCCATGGTGCAGGCGGCGTCTGCAGGATGGCACCTGCCGGCCGCAACGCTGCTGGAGCAGCACGCACACGCTTGTGTGCCCCCCCTTCCCTGCCCTGCCTGAGTGCCGCTGCCTTGTCTCCGCACGCCTTCTCTCCACACCCTGTTGAAACAAGCACACTGTTTGTGCTTTATGTGCATGACATGCATGCATACGGCGGCGGCGGCTCCTGCTTCAACAGGATGGCGTGGTGATGTTTGTGTTTTTTTGCTGCACCGATAGCTCTGCGTGGCCCGGGGTTTGGGTGCGAAGCGGTCACGGCGCGCGTGGGCCGCTCAGCGTGTAGACAACAATGGCACCTGCTGATGCTGATGGCTGTGTATGGTGTTTGAATGTGTGGCTGGGTGTGTAATGTCTGCATCGATGGGTGATGAATGAGAGTGGCTACAGGTGCTCAAGAGCCCCTTCCCGCGGAACTTCCCAGCCGGGCCACACCGCGGCGTGACGCCGGCAACGGTGCGACCATGCGCCAGCCTGAGAATCGGCAGCCTGACACACGGCAAACCAGCGTCGCTGCAGAGCTTAGCGCAGACGGGAGCGCAGACGGCAGAGCTGCAGAGTCCACCGAGCCGTGGCAGCGGCGGCGGTCCGAGGACATCATCCTGCCGCCGGTCGCGGCTGCGCCCATGCACGCGCCACACACGGCGGATCCCCCGACCACGACCGCGGCGCCGTCGGTGTGGGACGACCTCGGCGATCCGGGGGCGGGCGCGGCCGAGTCCACAGCACCGGCAAAGCGCGCGCGGTGGACGCGGCGGCGGGGTGCGGGGGCGGCTGGTAGCACGAGCCCCGGCCTAGCGGCGGCTCTGGAGCGGCTAGAGGCGGCGCGGGACGCCATGGAGGCCGGACCGGATATGGGGGACCTCCTCCTCGACTTCCTTCATGTTCGCTCCTCGCCACTGCTGCCGCCTGTAGAAGCCTCTGTCATGACATGTCACCCGACTGGCATCTTGTGTATGCATGGTAAATGTTCCAGCCTCCGCCCTTGGCGTGTCAATTCTCGCCGTGTTCGGTGCCCATTACGGTGCATCGCTGCCGCTTGAACTCTGGTTTTCCGGCATCGCTTGCACACCCACTTTGTTCCTTGTGCGTGCGGTTCGTGCCGATGTGTTGGGTTCTCGCCCTGCTCGTGGCTGTTTGTTTTGCTCCGTGCTTTCTTCCCTCAGCCCCTCTGGGGCCTTGATCTATCACAGTGTAACACACCCACATTGCTCCCAGTCCGCTCCGTGTGTTCCCGACGGGGACTGGATCGAGGCTCAGATGCCGCTTGCACCACGACAGTTGCACATGCACAGACGTGGCAGTTTACCCTGCACACTGATACACGTTGATCTCTGTGTAACACTCATACACGTAAGCCCCGGCAGGATGCGCCGTTTGCACGTGGCACGTCCTCCATCTGTGCCACACGGCTATGGCTCAGGCTGAACCAACTGATTGCTCCACCCAGGCCCACACCAGTCGTAGCTCACGTGACTTGGGTGATCGGCAATGGCATCTCTGCTGCAGAGGTTCGGGAGAGGGTGGGACCCGGCGCGGGACTCGGTACACCTGGCGCGGCCCGACCCGCTGTCGGACTACGGCGACGGCGGCGGCTACCGCGAGGCGGCGTACGAGTCCGACGGCGAGATGGACCTGGACGAGATGCTGGACGCGGACGAGCGCTCCGACCTCGTCAAGCTCTTCAGCGGCCACATGACCGCCGCCGACATCGACGACATCGACCCCGCCTTCTTCTCCGGCTCTGACGGCGAGTCCGACGAGGAGGCCGGGCCACGCGCAGCTGACACCGCCGGCATGGACCTGCCGGGCGCGGCGGACTGGGCGGTGCTAGCGCAGGGGCGGCAGGCGGAGAAGGGGCAGCGCGGCCGGGGGGGCGACGCGGCGCGGCGGGGGCGGCAGGCCACGTGGCGCGGGGGCCGCGGCGGGGGGCCCGGGCCACACTATACTGTGCTGTCGCCGTTTGAGCCGCCCGCATCGGCGCAGAACGTCGCGTCGGCCTCGTACGAGGGCGGCCGCGTCTCGCGATTCTTCCATAAAACCCTACGAGATGTCAGCAAGGTGCGCTGAGGAGTGCTGCTGCATCGACGATCGTTGTGTGCTCGAGCAGAACATTCATGGGTGGCATGCATCACGGGCCCAGGCTCCCCCACACCACTAGGTTCGGGCCGTGCTGCATCAGACAGATGTGACTGGCTGGGATGCATGCGAGGCACCATGCGGCAGCGCGCCCACAGCACAGCACAGCACGTGGATTGGCGGGACACGCGGGCGGCTGGCATGATCATGTTGTGCGGTGCAGGATGTGCGGTGGAAGAGCCCGCCGCCGACTAGCGCTCGGACGCGGCGGGTGCAGGCGGCGGTGGCTGCGGTGCGCGCGCTGGTGGTGTACCGCGGCGCGCTGCCTGCTGAGGAACGCGCTGCGCTGCTTCGCGCATGCCAGCGCGGCCTGCTCGTGTCCGCGGGCAGGCGCGGCGGCTCCGGGCACCTTAAGACGGTGGAGGCTTCACAGCGAGACGTGCGCGCCTGCTCCCAGCCATGCATGTGCCCGTGCTGTGCTGTGCCTTGGCTGTGCGCGCCTGGTGCACCACGGTGGTGAGCGGCAACCGCGCGCATGCATGTGCCTGTGGTTCCCAGAGTGGTTGCACTGGCAACATCGCACATTCAGTCAACTCTGCGTGCAGTATGAACACCATGTCAACCATGTGTGAGTTTCATTTCACTTTGCCATACCACATGATCATGCTCACAAGGGTGTGCTCTCAACGTTCGCACGCCACAAACAGCGGCTGTTTGTGGCTTCAGGGGGCCCACCTTGCATATATCAGCAGCCCAGTTGCCACATGCATGCGGGTAATCAACGGCCCGGTCTCCATATGGAATCAACCATGGAGTTCACCTTCAGTGGCACCATGTATGTGCAGATTCGCAAAACGATCCGGAAGCTACGGGAGCAGCTGGAGAAGCGCGGCAAGGGGGACGTCAAGTTCCGCATGAAGGCCCGCAACAAGATCACCAAGCTAGAGAAGCGGATGAGTGCGCTTGAAGATACAGTGGAGGACATCATCAATGGCCGCCGCAGCGCCGACAAGGCCGCCAGCGGGGCCCCTGTGGAAGCGGGCGCTGGCCTGAAGCGGTGGGGGGACGTGCTGCGTGCTATGGATTCCGGACAGGACCCTACAAGCGCGCGGAAGGGTGGGAAGAAGAAGAAGCGCAACTCGGGTGAGGGGGGCGAGGAGGCGGGCCTAGAGGATGATGACGAGGCTGTGCAAGACATGTACCGGATCGCGGACGAGCTTGCTGAGGTACGGCACGCATGTACAACATGCATGTCACATGCTCTGTGTTGTATGAGGCTTTTGGTCACAGTGCATCATGCATGTGACGGGCGTAGCGCTGCATAGTGTGCACATGCCCGCCCGGGATCCCGCAGGAGTGCGGCACGTGCGGGAGGCGGTGTGGCGGCATGCTGCGCATGCTGTGGCATATCGCGGGGGGTTGTGCTGCAGGTGCTATGTCAGCAGCGCGAGAGCGAGGCGATTGCGAAGTGCGCGCATGCTGCGTGCTTTGCCGCCCGGCATTCCGGCCGGACGAAGGGCGGCAGCGACCTCACGCGGTACATCGAGCAACGCGGGCCGGCGCTGGAGGCGCTGCTGCAGCAGCGGCACAACTTCCTGGGGCCGTCGGGGACGGAGGCGTGGCTGATGCGGCTGCGGGAGGGCGAGCTGCGGGAGATAGCGGCGCTGGCGGAGTGGGCGCTGGAGCGCGCGCAGGCCGGCGGGTGGCTTGGGGGCGACTCTGAGGGTGTGGAGGGGGTCGTGGTGGACTGCCGGCCGGGGGCGGAGCTGTGGCGTTGGGACCGTGCACGCCTCGCAGTCGACCCTGACATGAGCTACCGCATCCTGGGGGGCGCGCTGGACCTGCGGGACACGCTGGCGCTGCCGTTCGAGCGGCAGCACGCGATGCTGGCGCGGCGGCCGGCGCCGCACGCGGACGCGGCTACCGCGGTGGACGGCCCGGCTGTGGGGGAGATTGCTGCTGCAGACCTGCTGCATGGGTTTGACACGGAGGGGGCTCAGGGTGTGGATGATGCGGCCGTTGATGTGGATTCGGGGTCGGACTATGCGAGTGAGTCGGAGTCTGAGTGGGATACTAGCGGGGCGCGGTTACTGGCGCCAGATGAGGTGGCGAAGCTGGCAGGCAGCTCTGAGGGCTCGGGCGGCACGCAGCTGCGAGAGAGAGCCTGAACCCGAGGAGCAGCGCCCGAATGGAGCCCTGCACATGCATGCCGGTGTGCATGCCCTGCACATGCATGCCTGCAAGGTGCCAGTGCCTCTCCGCGGCAGCGGCTGCACCGCTGTAGCTCTGTATCGCAAGGTCTGGTGTTTGAGGGAGAAGTTTTGACAGTACAGGCTGCATGCATGGCGTGATGAAGGCGTTGCCTACATGTGGCCACAGCTGTGATCTGGAGTGTCGGAGCGAGAGTGCTGGCTGTGGCGTCTGACTGGGTGGACATACCACAGAAGTACTGTGAAGTCTGAAAGTAATGTGCCCATGCATTTTCACTGGGCATCGGCCGAGAAGGCCTCTGGGGGGGGGGGCCCCCCCCCCCACACGTTTGCCCTGTGTTTGAAAAGACGCAGCTCTGGGGAGCACACCAGCAACCCGGTGGAGATGCATGACCATGACAGGGCATCAAATCAGTTTTGTTGTTAAGGCCTGCACACATCGACCACAGCGTCTCGCGTGTTGCATCTGACAGTGGCGGCGCTCACATGCACCTGACTGCGATGCTGCCTGTTCTGCAGTCGCGCACATGCATGGGCTGTGCAGTGAGTTTGTAGATGCGGCTTTGGTCCCGTGACATACCGTGACATACCGTGCACTCATCTGTACCCACGTGTAGGTGTGAACACCTGACTGTCACTTCACGATCACCCGATGGTCACTTTGTCACCAGCGGCAGCAAGGCTATCCGCCATCTGTAATACATCAGGCTGTATATGAGAACTGGTCACAAAGCAAATGTGTCCGCCACAGTGACCGTCTTGGACCTGCTGGCTTGAAGCCTGACCAGTGGCTTGGTACGGGCAGGCCTCATGTGGGTACCTGCCTTTCGTATCCCCAGCTGTGTCACACCGAGTTAGACCAAGGCGCCAGCAGCTCTGAGGGACAGAAGCGGGAAACAAAACCACAAACAGCACAGCCGCCCTACATGCTGTCATGAACCGCACTCACAGAACAATTTCACAAGGCATACAACCGGCAGCGCCAACAAACAGCATCGATCCAGGATCCTGACCCAGCACGACAGGACGGAGTCCACATGCAAGCAGCAAGGGCTGAGTACTACGAAACTGAAACGGCATGAAGTTGGCGCAGAGCCGGCCGCGGCAGACAGCATGGCCAAGGCCTGACGCCACACTGTACATCAGCTGCGGGCATGCGCAGCAGCCATGTCCAAGCTGGCTGTGTTGGTGTCAGGGTATCTTGCATTCCTGAGGCCTGTCAAAGAGTGCTGAAACCAAGGTGCAGTGCTGTGGCAACCTGCGTCGTTACCGGTTGCCATGGTTTGCCAAAATCCAATCAGGTGCAGGTTACACGGGCAATCACACCAGGAGTACACATCAAGCATCCAGTGAACGGACTATCACTGGCGGCCAGTGTCACGGACTCACGGAAAGTACTGTGTAATCATGCACCTGCACTAGACGATGCCCAGGTGGTAGGTCCTGACAACGTTTGAAAGTACCATTGGCCGACAGCCGCTTTCCCTGAGCTCCACACGCCTCTTTGGCCGCGGTGCACGAA
>JALKAD010001019.1:0-23096 GCA_024500015.1 Ulva compressa | reverse complement strand
ATGCCACTGCCGCCGGCATTGAGCCGCCTGCCCGTGCAGTGCATACCACACTCTGCATCTCATCCTCTGATCTTGCACAAGTGGTGCCCGTGCAGACGTGACGGCAGTCAACATGACGTCCGGCATCGCCCCGATCTACGCCGCGGCGCCGACCGTCTTTGACAGCTGCGTGCTGAGTGGACGCCCACTGCTCGACATCTTCCGGCCGACACCGCAGGCGCGCCGCGGCATCGCGCCGGGCGTCGTGCTCGTGCATGACACCGACCTGCTCCTGCGCAGCACGCAGACCGAGCCGGAGTTTTCGTGGAACGACGTCGTGCTCCGCCGCGACGGCCGCGTCTTTGCGGACGCGCCGCTGCGCGTCGTCACCGGGGGCTACGAGGAGCGGCAGCAGGAGGCGGTGGCGGCGGCGGGGCCGGTGCTGACGGGCATGGCCGCTGACACAGACTTTGCCGCGCTGCAGGCGGTGCGCCCGAGTCACACAGCATGACGCACAGCATGGTCCATTGAGCGAGCGTGTGGGTCGTCAACAGGACGCAGTGTTCGTTCACATGCACTGGCAACCGCCGCACCGGCAATGAATTATCACAACCAGCACATCAAACTCATCTACTTGCATTCTACCACAGAGGCGGCTCCAGTGTTATGCTGGGCTGCGGCATGATGCTGGGCTGCGGCAGCATGCCGGGGCGTGTCATATCTCAACGGCCAGTGGACCCGCATGTCCCGTCACCTGAGCGGGTGCGTTTGGCCAGCCATCGCAGCAGCGCCCGAGGGCATGCTGGAGCGCTGCGCCTGCTGCGGCTGCTGGGGATGCTTCGCCCAGGCGGGAACGGCGGGTGATCCCCCGACGGGTATGGGTGAAGCAGCCAAGCTTCAAAACTTGGCCAAGGGTGTAATCTCAACCTGCATGCATGTAGGCTCCATGGGACTTTGGCAGCAGCGCTTCTGGGCCGGCGGCCATCCTGCCGGTGCCCGCCGCACCTGGCGCCGGTGGTGGTGGTAGCCAGGAGGGTACCTACCTCGCGGTCATCATTGCGCTGGCAATCGCTGCAGCGCTCATGCTGTGCGCTTTGGCCACGCTGTGCTGGCGCCGTCGGCGGCACGACCATGGAATCCCGGACGCGATGCAGGTGCGCCCGGCCCCCACCCTCCACACGACGTGTGCTGCGTGCTGTGTGCTGTGCGCCATCTGTGAGCGTGTGTGCATAGCATGCCCGGTGGGCAGAACCTTCCCGGCGGCATGCCGGCGGAGGGCGTTGCCGCGCATGGCTTTTGCATGCATTGTCATGCATGGCTGGCTTGCACAGTCACCGCTGCCCGTGCGCGCTGCGCTGGGCACGGATGTCGCCACAGCACACACAGCACACACGTCACACACACCTGGAATGGCAGCCGTGGCGGGCAGAGTCCGCCCGGTTCTTGAGGTGTGTGAGGTAGTACGCCGTCGGATGTGCTGCTGGCAGAACGACACTCTGTAAACACACACCGATGGCCGAGGACAGCAGTGTCACCATGCATCTGCCTGGGGCGTGGGTGCTGAGCACAGTGCTGCTGGTCGGCTTGGGCAAGCGCTCACGCGACCGTGCCTCTGACTGACGCGCGGCGATGCCAGCTTATGCGCACCCATCGCACTCGTTTCCATAGTCTCTCCTGACGCGCTGCCATGCTGTGGTGACATGCATGCGCAAACGCGGCGCGGCCACGCCGGATCTGCGCCGCTGCCCGCCTGCATCTCCCGCGCGTCTCACTCTGCACACCGCATGCATGCGCTCCATGCATGCAGGAAATCGCCATGACGGGCTCGCGGGGCACCGGCAGCACGTCCCACCGCAAGCGCAGCATGTCAGAGCGCAGCATGCTGGCCGCCGTCGGCGCGGGGAGGGGTCTCACCACTACACCCGCCGAGAGCCACCCCCCCACTCCGCCCTCCGACACCAGCAAACGCGCAGAACCCCCCGCCGTGTATGTGGACGGGATTGCGCGGAGTGACTCCAGCACACAGACGAAGGACGCTGAGCTGAAGTCCATTGCCGGCCGAGCGCCGACCGACTTCAGCACTCCCGCCCCAGAGCATCTGACCGTGTATGTGGACGGAGAGGTCGTGTATGTGCACCAAGATGTATATGTCGTGGACATGAGGCCGGAGATGCACCAAGATGTATATGTCGTGGACATGAGGCCGAGGATACTTATACCACCCACATACAAATCCGTCACCGCACCGACTGCAGGTGAGACCGGCGGTGGATCTCGGTGGGGTCCCACCACTAGCGTCGCAAATCAGTTGGGCACAGATGACCACAACGGTGCGAGTCCGTCCCCATGGCGCATGACCATTGCACGCCCAGTGACCTTGCCGGCGGATCGCTGCCGATCGCATGGCCGCGCACACACGCATGCGGCATCGTGCCGCGTCACAGATGCATGACCCGGGCATGCACGAGCTCCTTCATCGGCAGACATGCATGCAGGCGCGGCAGGTGCGGACGCCGCGGGGGCGTTGCAGCTGCCTCCACCGCAGCCAGGCATCGCGCCCGGCGCCGCTGCGCCAGGCGGCAATGCAGGCGAGCCCGCAGCGGCGGCGGCTGTACCGCCGCCGGCAGCAGAGGCGCCGAGGCCCCGCCCGGTGGGCGTCGTGCTTGAGGAGCTCGAGCGCCTCCCGCCCGGCCTCGAGTCTGGGCTGCACGGCTACGTGTTCGAGCGCAAAGAGCACACAGTCCGCAAAGGAGGTGCGCGTGCTGTGCGCGCTGCGCATGTGGTGATGGAAATCTGCATAGCACCCGATCACACCGCCGTGGCCCTGAGGACGTTGACACCTCTGACAGTCGCGACTAACTCCACCCTCAACGGCGCACGCACCTGCACGCTGCGTGTGCTGAGAGGCTGCGTGTGTCACTGCGCGCGCTTGAGCAGGCGGCGGTGATGGCAAACATGCCGGCGCTGTGTGCAGGCCAGGGCGTGGTGGCGTTTGTGCCCAAGGCGGCGGTGCCGTCAGTGGAGGTCGATGGGTACCGCGCGGTCAAGATCTTCTCCTCGATATATTCGTACAAAAGCGAGCGGCAGCTGTACAGGAACGAGTTCATGAAGCTCTTCATGCCTGCGCTGATCGAATCCGGTCACCATGAGCATGGGCAGGTGTGACTCGTCTCTGGGGCGCGTCTCTGGGGTGCTTCTCTGGCGCGCGTCTCTGGCGCGATGACGTCCAACCAGTCACCTGTTACATAGAAAGCCTCTAGACCTAGCTACATGCACATTCGCAGTCTACTCACGCTTGGCGTGCCGGCGGACGTTTTGGTGCCATGGCACCGGCCATGCGATCGAACATGGTCTGCGGGGTCGGCACAGTCCATGCCGTCTTGTCAATGGCACTCAGACCCAAACGTTTCCTCTTCCGATGCTTTTGTCACAGAGATGGTCTCTGAATCTTGATACGGGCGGCGCTCGTGTTTGTCGTTCACGGTGGTCCTGTCCCCGCATCTTCCGCGGCTTGGGGTCGACGCGCTGCTGCGATGTGCTGTGTGCTGTCGCCCCATGGCGCGGGCAAATGACCGTCGGACGCCAAACCATGCTGTGGCCGGGCTTTGGAAACCCTGGAAAGCACATCTGCCGGCTTGCCATGGCCGTGTCGCCACTCTTGGCAACCGGGGCTCGCTGCGATCCTGCTGCCGCAGTGCGCAGTGCGTGCTGTGCATGCTGAGGGCAGGCCGTGCTGTGCAGGCTGTGCGCATCGTGGAGCAGGAGCAGGTGGACAATGCCGCGGGGCCGGCCGTGCAAGATGCGGAGGAGCGCCTGGTGGGAGAGGACGGCGGCACAGACGGCGCGTATGCTGTGCTGCGGCGGCCGTTCATTGTGATGGAGGGCGGCAGCACGCTGTCCGACTGCGCGGGGCAGGTGGGGAACAAACCGATTTATGTGTTCAAGGTGCGATCCAGGTGCTCCGTCCGCGTGAGCGGCAAGCGTGCTGCGCTGTCCCTCCCTGCCGCCATCTCTCCCGAAGGTGGGCCTGCAGCAAACGCTGGGCGGGAGCGACCGTGTGCACGCTTACGGTACACATGTGTAATGACTCACGTCTGATGAACGTTGTCATGCGCGCGTAAGGTTTGAAGTGGGGCGTGCCCGGCTGTCACGCGCACCTTGTCCACCGTGCTTGATCGCTATGCGGGTGGGGTGTGGTTTTTGAGCCTTCGTGTCCTCCGGCGGCTGCTGATAACATCAGGCCAGGCCGCATGTCAGCCTGGACGGGGTCAGTGGCAGCCGGCCTGTGCCGCGGCACCCGTGCTGCCCGTTCTGCGGCGCCCGTGCTGCCCGTGCTGCGGTGGGCTCCAGCCTGGCCTGGTTCGACTCTACACCGGCACTCCGCGCCTCGCGCCTCTGGCTCTGTGCTCGCCCCATGCGGCAGCCGGCGGAGTGGACGTGACTGCGTACTGGCACTGTGTCGCGTGCATGTGCCGCGGGCATGTGCCGCGTGCATGTGCCGCGTGCATGTGCCGCGTGCATGTGCCGCTTGCATGTGCCGCGTGCATGTGCCGCATGCGGTCGTGGTGTATCTGCTGGTCCTTTTTTTGAGAGAGAACACCGCGCCATCGTATGCCGCGAAATATGTGCCCTCCGCAGTCAGAGGATGACCGCGGGGGGTGCTGCAGCGGGCACCTCTCTCAACAACCGGGGCCTGCGCTGCAACCTCTGTGAGAGCACCCAAACAAAAACTCAAAAAACCGTGTGCAACCCAGCCAGGTCTTGGCACCTCCAGCAAGCGTGTGTCTGGTGTGCAGATGCTCCAAGAGGTGGCAGCCTGCTTGGGAGAGGTGCACAGGCACGGGTGGGTACATCGGGACATCAAACCGGACAACGTGCTGCGTGTGAAGCGTGGAGCAGAGATGGAGTGGAAGCTCATTGACTTTGGTCTCGCGCGAGAGGTGGGCTCGCAGCATCATGCCGCATACACACGCGCGTTTGCAGCGCCGGAGGTGCTGCAGGCGGCCGCGGCACACGCCCAAATGACGGTGGACGCGGCGCTCGATGCATGGGCGCTGGGCGTCACAGCATACATCGTGCTGTCTCTATACACTGACGTGTTCCCCAACAATGCGCAGGCGTTCCTGCGGGCGCCGGAGGCAGAGGTGCGTCACAGCCCCGGCTACATTTCCTCCTCAAAACGATCTCCAGGAAGGATCTGTGGTAGAGATCACCATCCGGCCGCCTGGCGCGCTGCGTGCGCTGCGCCTGGCCGCGTGCGTGTGCCGGCCTGCGTAGCGCGCCATCTCACGGTCGCGCATTACTGGGAATTGCAAAGACAGTTCTAGACGGGGTCAGTGCGTGCGCTTGCCGGACGGATGCCGTGCTCGGCCCACATGCCATACTCAGGCAAGGGAGCCAGCGCGCCACACCACACCGCATCTGCTGCAATCGTCATCGCATCCCCACTCTCCAGCCTGCGAGGGCTCTTGCCTGCGCACATTCGCCGTTGCCTGTCGTTCTGCTCTGCCACATCTTCGGGCTTAAACGCTGTAGCCGGTCCCGATTCCGAATCTGCTAGCGTGCGTGCCGATCCTGACGCGTACCGCTGCCCTTGCCTCGTACCCTGGCCTAATACCCTGCCATCTTGCCCTGCGGTCTGTCACGCAAGGCGCCAGCCTGCCCAACCCCTCCTTGTTTCTCTTCTTGCGATGCCGGCCGCCACACCTGGAACGTGAAGCACCGCATGATGCACACCGAACCACTGCAAAGCTGCCGCTGCAGAGGCAGCACGCGTAGCATGCGCAGCACAGCACACCTGCGCAGTGCCCGCGCCAGCCCCTTGGGTCACTGGCACGCAGCTCGTGGAGCGCATGCACCCACACACGCCCAGTTTTCCGAATCTGATGTGTTGCTGTCTGGCAGGCGCAGCCCCGTGTGTGCAAGGCGGTGTAATGCATGCAGCGCAGCGTTTGTGTGTGCAGTGTAATGCATGCGGCGCTGCCCGAGTGTGTAATGCGGTGTAATGCATGCAGCAGAGAAAGATGATCCTGGGGGAGGACGGCTTGCTGCTGCCATGGGAGGAACCAGCGGTGACCGGAGCGGCCGGCGGGCCGCACTCGGAGATCAGGGCGCTCGTGCTGGGCTGGCTGCAGCGGGACCCCTCAGCACGGCTTCCCGTCACAGCACCCGTCATGTGAGGTGGGCAAGACAAGATGGCGTCTGAACGTACATGACAGTGCGTCAATTTTTATATCAAACAGCGTCGGTGGGGTTTGCATCGAGGCGCAGTTGCACCTGCTTATATGTGCGGCGTCATATGCTGTGCGCGCTGTGATGGCCAGGGTAACGTGCCGGGAGATCCAAGAGTAGGATGGTTTTTTGTTGTTTTGGTGGGTTGAGGGCGTCGAGTGTCGAAGAGGCGGGGCGGGGAGGGGAGGGCGGGGGGGGCGTGACCACGGGGTGCAGACCGCTGACCACGCGTGAGGCAGAAGCAGGCGGCTGGGTACCTCGAGGATGTGAGGGTAGGAATGAGGGATGCTGTTGCGAAGGGTTGCTGTAGTGTGTATACGCTGCAGTGTATATATATAGATTGACTCGGTGCATGCGCCGGCATGGTGCATGAGTTGTGGTAGCGACCTGGTGAGTTGTGGTAGCGAACTTGTGGTGCCCTTGTGGTGGCGACCAGCTCTTGGAGCTCCATGGAGGCACGGACTTGATTCTTTTTGAAACAGGGGGAGTAGAGACAGATATGGATATAAGAAAGAAGTGCAGCGTATAGATGTGGTCGCCAAAGAGCAACATCGTCTGGTGCGCGTGTGTTCCTGCCTGGTTAACAGTTGTGTCATTGCAAGGACGCTCGGCCGGCGCTGTGCACATGCTGTGAGCAGGGGAATTGGAGTGGCTTCGAGCACTTGCAATGCCACTGCTTGCTGCAGCGTTCTCCTGGCAACCAGTTGCAACCTGCCATTTCTCTCCGACTGCGAGAGCTCGGAAGCAAGAGCACGGTTCAACATCGACACGCGTCAACACCTGTTTCTTCCCTCCTTGCTGCGGCTGGTGTCCCGACGGCACCATGGCATGGGTGTTCCACACCCTGTACGGGTGCCAGACTTGAGCCGCTGCTGCTTGCTCACTGGGCTGTGGTCTATAGTCTGGCATCCACTCAATTGGAAGCCTCTGCTACGTCTGGTCACCTTCGAGCGTATCGTTTTCAGACATGAGTGATTGAAGCTTCGCAGACATGCACCATTGCCAATGAAGGTGTGGCAGGTGGCAAGGCGCGACCTGGGTGCCGACGCTGTGGTGTGCGATGCCGCATTCGGCTGAGTCTACTCCCTGGGTTAAAAACCTGTTCTTCTGTATGGGGCAGACTGAGGGGGGTGGGTCGTAACTGCATCGCATTTAATGCAGCATGTAATGCATGGGTTTCCTGAAGTTTCAAGCAACCATGACACACACACACACACATGCATGCGCCCGATCTACCGTGCAGGGCCGGCCGTGCGCGCGCCGTGGCCACAGGCACACTCTGCACGCACCCTGGACTGCTGCATTTACATCCTGCACTCGAGCAGGAAGCCACCATCTGACCTCTCACGTGTATGCCCTGGCACTTCCGGTGGGTTTCCCCGCCCGCCAACTACCTGGGGCCGGGTAGTGCGCTTCCACCCGGGGGGATCATCGTCAATGATTGGGGCCCCTGCACCTAGGTTTTCCTGACTGAGCAGGTCCCGAGCCTCGCGTTGCACTGCTCCTCGGTCACGAGAGCATCCACACCCGGGATCCCTGCTGCCGGGCGCATGTGCAGAACATTCTAGAAGGTTTGCTTCTGGATAGCGTGGCTGCGGGGCGTTGCAGTGTTGCGAATTTCCCCCAGGAGCCTTGGGTGCCACACCTGGAGTTCCAGGTGACTCGACATAGCGAGGTCAGCCTACAGGTACCACTGCAGGTAGGAAAGTAAGTGCACTGATGGCGTGAGCGCAGGTAGGAAAGTAACGCTCAGGTCTAGAATCATCGCTTGGAGGCCGCCGCCTACGAGGTGCTGAGGGAAATCGCGTGGATCGCACACGCCATCAGCCTGCATCGAAGGATCGGCGTGTGCCAGGCACACGCCAAGCACACTTATACTCGAGACCGGGCCTGCCGATGCCCACAGCAATTGCATGCAACACTCTGAATTCTGTGCGCATCGTCGGCTAACAGGCTTCAATCGAGGGAAGCAGACGATAGTCGGTATGCTGCTTATCCTTCTGGCATGCCACCATTTATGCCGTCCTCGATCATTGCAACCGCCCATTCATTTCTGAAAGTCATTTGTATAGCCTTGCTGGCCGCAGAATCGTGTTGCGTCGCCAAGCACAGTGGTATGGAACCGCTGACGACATCCTATCCTCATATCACCTTTTTACTGTGGGTTTACGATACAGCGCAGGCGACATGAAAGCTCTTGCGCCTTTGCACCGTGCACGTTCTACATCGATGCTATGTCGCGTCTTGCACGGCATCACTAGTTTGACATGCCAGCCGCGCGTCTGCAAGCCGCCTCGAAGTGGCCAGCGTCGCTTCTGTCAACTCAGGAATCATTATATGATCGCAGAATCTTGCTTGCTGGAGCGCTCCATATTCGAAGTGGACAACAACCTCGCGATGTGCAGGTCAACTTGTTTACACTCTATCACGCTCGAGTCTCTGAGCGTTCGTCAAAATGATTTCTTCTGGCGTCAAGGCTTCTGCGTGCGCAAAGCCTATCACCGCTGCGCGTGTTCCGTCCTCGGTGACGTCGCGGCATCGCAATGTCCACGCAAAGGCCGCTCAGGAGGTGACCGGCATGGTGTTCCAGCCATTCTCTGAGGTGCAAACAGAGCTTTCGACAGTGACAACAGCTCCGATCACAGAGTCATACGCCCGCGTTGATTACCACCCGGAGGTCGAAGCGGCCGTCAACGAACAGATCAACATCGAGTACACCATCTCGTATGTCTACCATGCCCTCCACTCCTACTTCAACCGAGACAATGTGGGTCTCCCAGGCTTTGCCAAGTTTTTCAGCGAAGCGAGCGACGAAGAGCGGGAGCATGCACAGATCTTGATGGACTACCAGGCCAAGCGCGGTGGGCGAGTGGAGCTCAAGGTGCCGCTGCCTTCACTCTGCTGAACGTCAATCATCTGTTTGCTGTCTTCCCGACTGACTGAGTTATCCAGCCTTGCCTGAGTTGTCATTGTTGTCATGATGAGCCAGCCTGCAACATCCACATCCAGACAACATCAGTGCTGATCAGCACATTCAGCTCTCTGGCTCTGCCTGACACAAGCCTTTAAATGCAGCAACTTGCTGCACCAGAGATGGAGTTCGCCAACGATGACAAAGGAGATGCGCTCTATGCTATGGAACTGGCCCTCAGCCTTGAAAAGCTGAACTTCCACAAGCTGCAGATACTGCACGCTGTTGCAGACAAGCACAAGGATGCAGCTATCTGCGACTTCGTAGAAGGAAATCTCCTGCAAGACCAAGTATGATCTTGCCGAGTTGTTGTGACGCAAGCATGCAAGTACATCTTTGCACTGGCTGTCTGTGTGGGCACTCCTGACGATGCTATAATCTGTGTGTTCAGTCTCTGCTAGATTGCATCTCTATGCAGACAGCATGTTGCATCATGTGAGTGGTTATGCCTGCACCACAAGAACCTCCACCAATCAATTTGGTATGATCTAGGTCGCCTGAACAAGAGTCCATGGGAATTTCACGCTCTAGATTGATCATCACACTTCCTGTACTGTCTACACTGCGTTCATCTGTGCAATTGCTTCCACGAGTTGTCGGCAACTATTGTTCTGCCCTATGTGTGGTTGTCCGAGCATGCAGTTGAGCATAGCTGCACATTCCTGCCACATCCACGTGTGTCTCCCTACACACAGCGCCCAGCATTTGGTGTTCTGTTGTACGAGTTCGTTCTTGTTTCTGCACTTGCATGCTGGGAGCAAGTCGCTGTGCCAGAGATGTTCGACCTCTGGCACCGCCTGCATATTTGCATTCAGCACTCGAACATGTACTGCCCCAAGAACTCTTCAAAGCATTTCAGACAAGTGGCAGTACTACGAGCAGGATGGTCTGTTGTCTGGCTGAGCCATACCTGTGCCGTTTCTGTGCCACCCAAAGGTAGCTTGTGTCGTGGCCTGGCATCTTTTGCATTGGTCGGGCGTCCTGGCGGAGATTGTCTCTCCCCGTTGGAACTGCCATGGCATCGTTCATGGTAAAGCAAGTTGGGGTTGTGCTTGCAGGTGGATGCTGTCAAGGAGCATGCGGTGTACGTTAGCCAACTGCGCCGCGTAGGCAAGGGTGTGGGCGTCTACCTGTTTGACCAGGAGCTGGCGGAGGATGAGGCTGCGTGAATATGCATGCTGCGCATGCCACCCTGTAAATACAACAGCTCCGCTGTGGTGGCTGGCGGGGTGTGATCGGTGTGACTATCACTCATGTGATGAGTATCACGTGCCGGTCATGCCACGCGCTGGTGTTGGGTGGGCTGGTCCGAGGATGCCGAGCTGGGTCATCCTGAGAGCCGGTGCATGTGTTGCCACACGCGGCAGTGCCTGATGGCTCAGTCTACTACCAGCCTGGAGCTCAAGGATTCGTGCAGAGTTGGCTGCATGTGACAGACAGACGATGCTGTAGCATAGGCCAGCTCTGACGAATTTTTGGTGTGCTGTTGTGCGTATACTCGGTACACGCTTCACACACCCCGCCTGGGCGTTGTTCCCACTGCCAAGGTCAGATTGCGATGACAGGTGACGTGATGTGGGTCGCGAACAGGTGCAGTTCGCAGTTTCATTGCGTAGATATATCTTGATGAAAGCCTGCCAGTACACATGTTGGCAAGATGTGGTGTTGCGGCCTACAACAGAGATGTAAAGAGATGTTGGTAATGACACATGTTCCATTACAGGGGTCAACGTGAACAAACCTCGACCCTGACCCTCGATTTCACCTTTGTTCATCAATCAGATCTGCTCGCACTGCACGTCACTCCTCTGCCGAAACGGGGCAATTTGAACGTCTTGCATGCCATGCACACCGGCTAGCTGGCTTGATACCATGGCTTGATACCTCACCTGATCACCACGCAAATACTGACACTCTCCGTACAAACACTACACTGCATAAGAGACACCTGCTCTCTCCACCTCCGAAATCTCGTGACATCTAGCACAGTGCCAGGATTCCAGCTCCAACATCGACGTCCCCGAACTGCCATGAAGCGGCCATTGTTTATATATTTATGCGTTGGTGGTCTCTGCCACGGTAGTGTACAGACGTGCTGTAAAAAACGTGTATGAACTTTTTCACTATTCATTGTGATTGTCGTCAGTATACTCCATTTCTGATGCATCGCCTTGAAAAAGTGTTCCACACACCCGACAGTTCCTGCACCACGAGCTTGGTGTCGGCCAGAACCAGTGTGTGGCGCGCAGCCCTGGGGGGAGCTTGCTACACATGTGCCCGGCCATCAGGCACATGTAACAGTGCCACTGCACGCATGTATTGCCTCCAGGCTACCCGGAACTAAACAGCGCATGGTAGTGCGGACACGCTACACCATGTTGCAGCGAGATTCACAGTGGCTGGTGTCCCGCGCATGTGCTTGCACCTGTTCCATATTGGTGACATGTGACCAATGTAGAAAACCCCAAAAACATAATTTTAAAACATTCTGGGCTCACCCGGGTGGCACACAGGCAGAGCACGGTCCTGCAGTTTGCTGATACGATCGAGTATGAGATGGTGCTCGAGTACGGAATTATAATAATGTTGGGAGTATCATTGCCAGAATCAAATCCCGTGTGCGCTCACATGACAATGCTGAGCGTGTTGAACCCCGTGCCACCGACCTGGTGTGACCAACATCCACATGTGACACTTTCTGTGCCCACAGCGGTCACAGCATGCATGCTGTGCAGCTGGCTCTTCGTGAGGGATTCCTCTTCGCTGGAAGTCACGCGGTCACAGCATCACAGGCCCAGCACGCCTGCAGCGGGTAGCAGCTGTGGCAGGTCATTACTTCCTACGTTACACTGCCACAAACATGCACTCCATAAAATTCTGCATCTGGCCGCAACAGGCGTATCACGTCTGCCGCGGCCCCGCGAGCCCGTGGCCCGGGCCCACTCTATATATCCGGTCAAGCACTCTCTCTTGGTCACGCACTCCTCACGTGCAGCCATGTGCTCCGAATGAAACCTGGTGCATACAACACCGACCCGCGCGGCCGCTTGCGCAGCAGCCGATCGCGACGGCACTTCAGAACCACCACCTTCGGGGTCATTCTCACCTCAACACTCATACCAATAACCTGTGCGGCTCCGACGCAACCGCTGAAGTGGCAGCGGCGCTGGGTCAATGAATTCAATACGCAGTAATCGGGGTCGGTCGCCGACGGTCAGTCAGGGAGGTGACACACGCCTGCTGTTATGGCAGCCTCTGCAGGCACCCAGACCCGGCAGCGCCGGCTCAGAGCCTGTAAACTGCAGGCCGCTGCGACGGCAAACATCGTATAGGATGACACGTCTGCATGCATTGGCGCGTGTGTTCCCTGTGTGAACTTCCCCCTCGCCATCCACACTCCCACTGACAGCCTCCCCGAAGCACCGCAGCGCCGGTGCCGTGCCTGCCGCACAGCACGGCGCCACAGCGTGCGCACGCGCACGCATGCATGCTGCGGTATGTGTCCAAAACAAGTCATGTGATACCGACGGACGTGAAAAGCAGCATAGCATGCCGGACACAGCACATGCCGTCTGCGGCATGCATGGCCGAAGAGCTGCCCACGACACCTCAACGGCCGGTGCACCGTAAAACTGGGCCATCACCACGGCCCGTTCGTCTACCCTATGCATGCATGCACAGCGCGAGCGGGCCAGCTCCTCGCGCGTACATGCCTGCTGCGACGCTATTCACTGCACCTGTGGACACCCATGCTGCCGCAAGCGGCCACATGAGCGCCGCAATCTGGAGGCTACGCAGCACGCACAGCATGCCCAGCACGCCGAGCCAGCTCTCAAGTGGCGGGAAAGCTCGTCAGCTCGATCGTGACGCTGGCCTGCGTGACATCGGTTCCGTCGGTCCAATCTAGCGGCATGTCGCCGGACACCGCATCCTCGTAAACGGTCTTGAGGTGGTCCTCTGCCGGGGCGTACCCCGGCCCCGCCTGCCAGGGCCCCTCGGCGATGGTGTTGTCGCGCTCGAAGAACCGGTGCGGGGACCCGACGCCGTCCATGAACCCGCCGCCCATCAGCGCCCAATATGAAGGGCTCTCTGTGGAGCCGCGCGCTCGACTCGGCAGGCGCTGCAGCATGCTCTGCGCCTCCTCGGCTTCCGTGGCAGCTGCCGCCACGGCCACCGGTGGCGGGGCCACCGGCGGCGGCGGCAGCGGCCGCGAGCCTGCCGCCGACCGGCTGTCGACGACATGCATGCCTTGAGACGGCAGCATGAGGTCGCCCCACGGCACCGCCACGCCGGCCGCCTGGCCCGGCTCTACCACCCGCGGCGGCCCCGTCCACAGCGACGGCGCGTCCCCAACATCCTCCTGCCGTGCGATGTTGATGCTCCCGGTATACTCCCCTAGATCCTCCACCAGTAGCACCGACGGCGCCGCCCCGCCACCATCCAGCTGTACAGACGCCGACATGTCGCCATGCGGCATGTCCACCGGCATCGGCCGCCCGGACCCCTCTGGCCACGCCGGCAGCCCCCAAAAATTGCCGCCTGAATCCGGTGCGCCGCGCGCGCTGCGCGGCATCCCAGCCCCCCGGCGGCTGCGTGACGCGTACGCGCCGACGTACCCTGACATGTTTGGCCTGCTGTGCTCTGCCGCCTCGCGGCTCAGCAGGCCGTGCCGCAGCGGCAGGAGGCCGGAGGACCCAAGGGAGAGCGCGCGGCGGCCATGCAGCGAGCCGGCGTCGCTGATGACCACAGCGTGCGGTTCCGCCAGCGCGTTGATGTACGACCGCATGCCGGTGATGCCTGACATGCTGCCTACGCTGCGGCCGGAACCCTGCCGCTGCATGAGGTCCGGATGATCCCCGCTGCCGTTGCTGCGGCGGCGGGCGAGCGCGCCCGTGAAGCTGATGCGCTGCCAGAACGACGAGCCCCCACCGCCACGCTCGCTGCCGCCGCTCGCCGCGCCGCTGCCCACGCTCTGCGTGCTGCGCAGCCTGCCGCCCCAAAACGTCGCGGCGCTCGGCGCGCCGGCCAGCGTCGACGCGGCGCCGCCGGCAAGCCAGCCCTGGAAGTCGGCGGGAAGCTCCACACGGTAGCACGGCACGTCCAGGGCAGCCCACTCGGCAAAGTCGCGGCTCATGGTGTTCCCGCGGTCGACGCGGCGACCGCCGCGCGATGACAGGATCGACCCGAGGTTGAACCGGCCGCCGCGCGCGGCGACGCTGCCGCGTGACCACATGCTGCCGCCCCCCATGCCGCCGCTCCACTGCGTGGGATCCATCACGCCACGGTCCAGCATGAACGCGTACGGGTTCTGGTGGATCGTGATCGCGCCGTCCGGAATTTCCCCCTCCGCAGCCATCGAGTGCGTCGTCATCGGCCATCGGATGTCCGAAAAGCGGCTCGACCCGTTGCTGTGCAGCGAGAACGCGCTCGCCGCGGCGGCCGCGGCGAAGGAGCGGGGGTGCGTGGAGAAGAGGGAGAATTCCGTGTTCGGAGGCCCGATGGAGGCCGGGGGGGTGGCAGTGCCGGGGACGGGGGAGAGGGGCTGCGGCGCGAGGTCGCCGTCCAGGCTGTTGACGGTAGGGTGCAGCACGCTGGAGACGTGTGAGAGGGGGTGCGACGGCGGGGGCGCGTGCAGCTGGGGCTGGCCATGTGAGCCGATGCCGCCGTACGGCGAGCCGACCACGGCGGCGGCCGCCGCCGCCGGCGGGGAGCGGGGCGAGCTGGCCTCGGAGTGCTCGAGGATGACGTCGCGGCGAAAGTCGACGGAGAGGTGCGTGGAGAGCGGCGCTGAGTCCGGGGGGCCGAGGTCAGCGTGCGAGTGGAGGTAGGGTGAGCGTGGCACGGAGGGCAGTTCGAGCATCCCGAGGGCGAACGTGTCGTCAGGGTTGAGGCAGAGGAATGGGATGCCGGCGGCGGGGGGGCCGAGGGAGTCGGAGCGGCCGGTGCTAGGAGGGAGCGGCGTGCCTTGCGCTGCCATGGCCGCGAGGAAGCGCGTCGTGGCCATCTCTGCATATGCGTATGTGTAACTAGCGCGCAGCTGTGCATTCAGTATAGGCAGGCAGTCTGCGGAGCAGTGGAGGGCAGTCGATCGAAAACGGTGCCGAGTGATGACGCGTGATGACTCTGCAAGGACAGCTGCCGGCGATTGAGACAAGCCAAACATTGGGGGTTGCGATTCGGAGTTGAATTGCGAGCATACATGGCGATGAAGACGTGTGGGCAGTCAGTGCTTGCGGTCTGTTTGCCTGCTGCGGCCACACGAGACCGAGGGCCGATGATCGCTTGCCAGATTCACACAGTGGCACTGCGGAGGCGCACTTGCAACGCTGCAGTGGTGAGTGAAGGACGCAATTGAACCATGGACACACTCATCATAAAGAGGAGCAGATGTGAAGTCAAGTTTTACGTACTGCGATGCAGACTACAGCGCGGCACTTCCCAGCGGCACTTCCCTACTGTGTATGCAGTCTACAGTGCGGCACTTCCCAGCGCGGCACAGTAGTGCCGAATCATGGGCATCCGTCATTGGCACACGAGTGTGGCCCAGGGCATGTGTGCTGATGCTAGCGGACATTTCTGGAGATGTCCGCCATGGCGTCGAAGTTATCTTCGAGAGGGCTGCACGAACTTGCAAAGGAGATGCAAGGTGGGGGTGGGGGACGGTAATACAGTGGTAAGCTCCACGCCGTGGCTGGGCAGGGAGGCAGGTGTCTACAAACATGGGCTGTGTGTGGGAAGGGGTGATGGGGGCAGAGATCGGGGAGGAGGGCATACCGGCACGTGTGCGGCGGTTTTCGGCGTCCCGGCGCCGCTGGGCAGTGCAGATGCAGCAGCATGACAAGCAGACGGCGGCCAGCAGCACCGGCACGACGATGAGGACGATTGCTACTGCGAGCGGCACCGGCTGGTCGCCACCAAAGCTGAAGCTCTGGTCCGGTGAGGAGCTTGACGGCGTCTCCTGGGCAACTGCAGTGGCCGTGGCAGGTGAGGCATGACTACGGTCAGCCCTGAGCAACAGGATGAGTGCTCTGCAGGTTCAAGGCAGAAGAGAGGATGAGGAGCATGTTCTCCACTTTTGAGTGCGGTGGCGGGTCTTGGGCTAGGCAGGATGTTTGGGCTGTCCAAGGGAACAAGGCGATAGATCTCACTAGACTTCATAGCAGCTAGTTATCTGTAGTCGGGCTTGTTTAGTGTGGATTTTATGGGGCGTATCGGTGTCTGGTGCTGACTGGCTTGCAGCATTGGAGGCTCAGACAGCCATCAACGCAGGGTGCTGGGTGCTGGGTACTTCATTGTAATTCCCACACAATCGTGCTTTGAACCAAATTCAGGACTGCTGTGGCGATGCGACCGCTCAGGACGAGGATGAGCGCGAGTTGGTCCACCAGCTGGCCTTGCATGTAGCGGAGCCCTGCGCACAGCCGCTAGAGACGACTCGCTGCTGATTGCCAGTGACGAACAATCGGGGCGAGGATGACAGATAGATGTGCTGAACCGCCTTTCTGCTGCCGGTGGGGGGCGCGCCCGGAGCGTGACACGGCACGCTCACAACAGCGAAGCCATTTGCGCGGCACACATCTGCGACGAAGGCGACTGCCTTCATCTCAGCCCCAGCACCAACAACACGCTGGAAATAGCCGAGTCAAGCACGTTGGTGTTTGGATGCCCCGCCTTTTTGTGACGATCTGCTGCTGAATAGGCTGTGTGTACTCAATGGGTAGACGACGCTCAGTGTCAGAATCCAGCCAACAGACCCGCGGGGCTTTAGCGCCGAGAATTTTCAGATTGCTTGATGTGTAAGTATACTTTCAAGTGCAATTGAGAGGACATCGCTTGCTGCAGACGTTGTCGAACGCGCTGTGCCCCACACGATGAAGTGACAGATGAATACATACGAGCATCCAACTTGACATGTAAGTAAAATCGGCCTGGAGGGCCATGAACGTGCTTTTCCGGGACGTGTTTGCGTCAGTCACAGCGAAGGGGAGGGCCGCACCTGGAGCGGGCTGTCCGCACCGCGTGCCATTGCTATTGCACGGACGGGAAACACCAGGTGGTGGCGTAAAGAATACACCTGGACGGCGTTCGTCGGTGTCGTAGTAGTCTTCAAACGGCAGTATACCGTGTCCCTCTTCATCGTCAGCGGTCGCAGAAATGCGATCGATGTCTTCAGACGTAGGAGAAACTCCTGTTGTACTCATTGCGGCACGCCACTCTGTCGCTGTGCTTCGGGGTGCACCGCCATGGCTGACTGGGTGCAACAGCCAGCGCGCGGGACTACAGCAGTCGGCCGCTGTCCCGCAATTGGCCTCAATCCACGATCAGCATGTACTCTATCTCCTTGATGCCGACCCCATCCGCGGCTGATGTGTTGTTGCTTGGGTCCGCAAAGCGGAGACTGCACTGAACAGTCGTACTCGCGGAAGTATGGCGTTGGAAGAGGGGAAGTCACAGTAAAAATCGAGGTCTACCTTTGTCAAATCGTACTGGGTGTGAAATTCTGTACCAGCTGCTACAAGTGAACCGGAGATCGCTAGTGGGACTTACTCCCACCACCGTGCTGTAGTCAACGACTACGCTATCCTTCAGCATCAACCGCAAGGAAAATGTGAGATGGAATTTTCATGCCAGCTTGGGCAAGGCAGGTACAAAAGACACGCCGCAAGCCACCTATGCGTCAGAGAAGAGATCGTCAGCAGTCTGCCAGTTATCGGGGCGTCGTGTATGCTTAGGCTCCTGTCATACAACATGCATACACAGTCTTGTGCATGCACCAGACACAATGGCCATCACAATTGACTCTGACCCCCTTTCCAGGGCTAATGTTGCCCGCGACAGCTCCTCGGTGAAGCATCGGCATGCCGTCGGGCTTGCAAGCATGCACACCGCCGCTGAGCTGCCTTGCCGCGCGCTGCTACCATGTTTCACAGCAGGCGCTCACTGCTCTGCTCGTTGAAACGAAACCTGCCCATGCGGTGGCACGCACGCAACGACTCTCGACCCGTCGACCGCCATGCCCAGTACAGGTGTGCGAAGACGCGACATAGGGCGCAACACAGTGGCAGTAGCGGTATACCGCGGTATGCATGTGCGTCCAGGTGGTGCATCAATTGTAACGTATCTGCGGATTGCAAACGAGATCAGCATCTTCCCCATGTTGATCACCGTAACTCGGGCGCTGCTGCAGCAAAGACACTGTGTGCGTATGAAACCTGAGCTGACTCGTTTTCTGAGCTCCCCTCCGTCGATCGGCCCATGGCCATGGTCGCCCAACACAGGCGTGGTGCAGGTGGTATCCAGCCCGAGTTCGTACTCGCATGAGGGCTTCGTGCGGTACGGCTGCCGGCTGATACCGATGCTGAGCGACTTTGACGCTGATCACGAGCAGCAATTACCTACACTAGCCCACGCCGTCGTTTCATCTTGCGCTGCTCTGCAGAAGCACGTGTACATACGCGCCTTTCGTACGATCATGTTGCAACGCCCGGGCGCCCGGCCGGGCTGAAACACCCGCATGCATGCTGACAGCGTTGCGTCCATGCTGCAGCATACTGGCAAATGCTTATGAGCGCTCGTGGAGTCGGCGCTCATTCCTGGGCATGATGCCCGGCTGTGCCAAGCTGCGCAGGCAGACAGACTGTTGACGCGTGGTCGATGACCAGTTAGTTCACTTATGCCAGAGGATTACATGAGAGGGCGCTTATACATACACCGCCAACATGGTCAGCCTGGAGCTGCTGTAGGAGCGTTCCGACAGCTTGTTGACCGAACATGTGTCATGACTGGGCCCAGCTGGGCCCAGATGCACACGCCCGGTGCACCGCGGTGTATGGAGGTCGATTTATTGACTTAGTTGTAACAGAGTGAGCGGATTTGGCCATGTACGGTTTCGATAGCATGGCTGTGTCTGGTGGGCTGTGTTGTACGTCGACCAGACTGTGAATGGCGCGGTGCCCTTGCAGCGTCGCATGCCAATCGGTATACGTACACAGCTGGAGCACCGGACAGAATGAAAACGACACTGCTGCAGTGCACGACTGGCAGATTACGCACACATCGTCATGTGCGTTACTCTACCGGGGCTCATGAGCTCTCACGGCTTTCAGGCAACACAGATGCATGCGCGGTTCGCAGCTGGTCGACCGGTGCACCGATGTGCAAGTTGACTGGCGCAGTGCAGTGGCGGACAACCCTCATGAGGAGTTAGCGGGTTGACTGAGCATGCACCCAAGCATGCATTTCGCTCCAATTCCGGCGAGCCACAACTCATGCACCACTGTCGCATTGACACCGCTGCAGCTGCAGCAGCACATGCTAGCTGAGGCGCATGTACAACCCAGTCCATCATATGTGGCATCACCAACGCATCACCAAGGCGAGAATGTCCACATGTGAACACCCATCTGTACAAGAACATATACCGCAGCGATGTGGCATTCAAAAAAAATAGAGCAGACGTCTCTTATCAGCTGCATCATAAGCCCTCATCATCCCGTTCTCTAGCAAGGGTGCTACTACTGCCGGCACCGCTCAACAGGGCTGAGCCTGCAGCCACCCTCCAGCCAACGCTGCCACTGCGGGCAGCATTCCAGAATGACCGTGCGGCCACCTGGCACCATAATTATCGCAGTCAAGCATGCTACACCCCATGGAGTTGCTCTATACGCATGCTTGCGACGCCGGCAATGCCTCCGGCGGCCAGTGTCTACTCAGTGAACACTATATTGTAACTGCTGCAATGCAATGCGCTGTCAGCAGCATGCAGACCGTGAACATCTGCCTTCAATAGTCGTCCATTATATCAGCACACTGACGCCATGTCAACGTTCCCGCACATCCACGGCCGCTGCAATGATGAGGCTGTCGTCGCTGTCGTGTGGGTACACCCCGGCCCGCCGCAGCGCGACACACTCGCGCTTGCGCTGCCGCACCAGAGCGGCCAAGTCAGCATTGGCGGAGCGCTTGAGCGCTGACGGTAGCGTCGGTGCTCTCTCTGGCTCTGCCCCGGCCGCGACGGCCCGCGTGCCGCGGCAGCTGTCGAACAGCTGGCACGCTGCGCTGGCATCTCTCACACGTCCCTGCGGCGCTGTCCGGGCTGTGTCTGGCTGTGCTCTGGACTGCATCTGAGAGGAGCTTCTGGAAGCCCTGCACCAGGATCGCTCTTAATGCATGCAAGGCTGTCATGCCATACCCGTACGCTGAGCCCAACTGCCGTCAGTGTGTGTCAACGGGATCCCAGCAACGAGAAAAACCAGCATGGATTCTGCTTCCACACATGCACAGAATCGCATGAAACAACACCATGCAATCTGCAGGGCATTGAGACATCAGTGCCATGGCCATGCGTCAGCTTGGTTTGCGTCTGTGAGTCTCATCGCCACGTAAGACAGTAAATTCTAAAGCTGCTGACAGGATCGCCCGATGACTAAGAATTGTGCTGCGCACAGCACAATTCGTGTGGGGCGCTGCTGCTGTGCAACACCCCACACGTCCACAGGTGCAATCAGCCACTGTTGTAGATCGACACAAACATGCCCCCTCCCTGCAGGTGTGCTGACAGAACCTCCACCCTCACGCAGCGCTGCAGTGCCACGCAGCGCAGTGCATTGCCTCGAAGCGTAGGACAGCGTCACGCAGTGCGCAGCACAGCATAAAGACGCCCGCTCGGACGATTCCACCAGCAGAAGAGGGGGTAGCATGGTCGCACCTGCTTGCTCGCCGAGAGCCGCGACGCTTTCGCGCAGACGCCGGGGCTGCAGCTGCGGGTGGCACAGTGTGCCGGAGCTGATTTGCGCGGGCGCCCGAGGTGCCGCCTGTCACAGCACTGGTGGACGTCGCTCGCCCATGCATGTGGCCCCTCTCATGCCCCCCGTACCCCACCTGCCGCGTGGCGCCTGCGCCACCGCGCTCATGCCGCCCTCGGCCAGTCACTTCAGCAGCTTTGCTCTGCTTCTGATCGCATCGCTGTTGCGGCTGGGGAGGGCCCTGCGCAGCTTCTGCAGCAGCGGTGGCATGCGCAGGAGGCACCGACGCCGCGGCGGCTGTGCCAAGCGCCTGCTGTGCCGTACGGGGGCTGTCAGCGCAGCCTGCCTTATACGTGTACCGCTTTGCGTCTGGGCTTTCAAAGTGCGGCAGGAACCCCGTTTCCTCAGCAGCCCCGGCGGGGCCGCGACCATGGAGAGTCTTGCAGACGTTCGGTGATTCGGCCGCGCCCGCACGGTACGGGCGTGGCGCCGGGACGCGAAACTTCGAGTCGTCAGGCTTCGTGACTCCAGATGTGGCTGCTGCATGTGAGGCGTTGACTGCAGCCAGAAGCAGTTCCACGCCGTCGTCCTTGCCTTGCGCACAATCGCTTCGGTCTACATTTGCTGGCTCAATGTGTTCACTCGTAGCTTGCCCGCGGTTATCCGTGCGCCCAGCTTGAGCCCCTGGCAGCGCTTGCGGAGAGCCCTGCAGGAGAAACTGATCAGACAGCAATGGAGTGTTCCCATCGCATGCGGCGCTGCACACGTCGTCAACAAAACGGGGGTTCTATTCCAGGCATGGACGCGCAATGTGAAACCGTGTGGCCCGAGCAGGCCCATGCTTGTCAGCAGATGCAAGCGCTCGACACAGCAGATTCCCGCTTGCGGCAGCAGATAGCCTCAGGGATACGCAGCATGAGTTGCGAGCGGCATGAGCAGGCTACGCCGCGGCTGGAGGCGCACCTGCTGCACGCCGTGCACCAGCTGGTAGTACAGGGAACGGTGGCCTTCGATGGTGCCGTCAGGCCGCGTGTGGACGGGCGACATGATGCACAGGCTACCGTCGCTGCCCTCTGCTGTAATCGCTGGTACTGCCGCTGCCTCCTCCAGCGCTCCTGGCACAGCCTCATGCAGCTGCACGTGTGCATTCATGCCCTGCTCCTGCTGCACATGCTGGCCCACATCGCTTCCCAGCACATGCTCGTGTGCTGCGCTGCCGTGGGCATTATCCTCTCCGGAGCTACCCGGTGGAGGGAGGCCTGTGGGGCCTTGCAGGCTTAGTGCACTCAGGCAAGCTGTCTTCGGGACTCGCTCATGGCTGGTGGCTGTGCGGGACCGTCCGCCGGTCGGCTCATACTGATCCCCCATTACGTCGCAGCTTCGCCCAGGTGGACGTGGCTGTTGCTGGCCGAGGGTGCCTGTACTGTATGGAGAATGATGGGCCGGTTCGATTCCGTGTCGTGGAACCGATGCATTGTTGGTGCGCCTGACCTTGGAGCGCATGCGGTCAAAACCAGCCTGCACAGCCACAATTCCGTTCGCAGGCTTTGTTGGAACGCCAGCACGGCATGCCAAATTTAGATGCAGAGACCCAGCATGCTTCTACATCACTGACGGATTCCTACTTGTATCACCAGTCCCAGCATCTGGGGCAAAGATTCTGTCAGCTAATGCTGTGTCGACGACCGATCCCAGCTGTTACAGGAGTGGCGATGTACAGGAGTGGCGATGTAGGAGTGGCAAACGGACAGAAATGTATGCTAAATCGTCAATCTTAGAGGAAGGTATCATCACAAACAGAATGGATTATAACGTTGGAGGGCCGCACCTGTGCCACTCCAGCCGCAACAGTGACCCGGCCGCGCTTCTGCCGCGGCACCACCATCGACAGCGGCGAAATTGACTTGATCTCCGTGCCAAGGCGTTGCTGCCCTGCTGCAGCAGCCGCGCTGCTGCCGTTCACTCCGGCCGCTCCAGCTCGAGGTCCAGCCGTTGCGGCCTGCTCAGGTGCCGGCTGCTGCAGCCGTGATGGTGCCGCGGCTCTGGCACTCGCTACAGCCTGTCGTGGGGCAGCTGCGTCCTGGATGCGACGGCCCGCGCCGAGCTTCTCCCGCAGCCGCTGAGAGGCGCGAGTCGCCTCCATGACCGCACGGTGGCTCCTGCGCCGCTGC
>JALKAD010000102.1:20186-31507 GCA_024500015.1 Ulva compressa | reverse complement strand
TTCATGCAGCTCCTGCTTGTGCAGCTTGATAACTTTCAACATCATGTCCTTCAGCTCTGCCTGTAAGCAGATGGACCTGTTCAAGCTGGTATCAGTAACAATCGTGGTCGGTTCGTCTGTGCACACCATTCGTCGGGGGTAACACCTGCCACTGGGCTCGCTTGCCACTTACCAACGAACAGCTTGCCAACCACCAGTCGGGAATGTCCAAAGCACATCTGTCCCCGGGCAGGAAACAACTCCTACTCTTGCAACCATGTACTACGTGATCGGAAACAGCTGCACGATGGTCCCAGTGAAACCAAAGATGCATGTAGCCAACGAGTGCAAACACATCTCACGGATCACAGGCAACATCGAGTAAATCCATCCATATCTGCACCTCCCTCTAGAAGGCGTTTTGCAGCCAAGTTGGTCCCAACTGGTCCCGACTGCAGCTGTATGTGCGACGTTGAACACTGAAACCAGAAGATCGCTCAACACGGGAAGCAGAAGAAACAGCGGTTTGCTGCATGCCAGGCCCACACCGGGTCACCATCCTCCCCCCGCAGCTCCCCTCGCTCGGCCCGAGACTCCAGCGCAATGTCAACCAGCTCTGACACGGGCGGCGGGTCCTTGACAGTGATCAATGCCGCCTCACCAGAGCGCCAGGCTCCAAAGTGCAGCAGGGCCTGCTGGTAGGCCAGGTCTTTGGAGAGAGGCGCCAGGTTCACGAGCAGCAGCGCGGTCTTGTGTTGCAGGAGCACCGAGTTGTTGCCAACATGGCCGACAAACGTGTGCTCCCGGATGGTTTGGCAAAGTGCGGCATGTGCGTGGTTTGTCACTGCGTCCAGTGCCTCCTGCACAGCACCGGAAAACTGTGCACAGCAACCAACAGTGATGAATTGTGACTCGACGGAAGCACCGCCATACAGGGCTGAATCAGGCCAAGTTGCCTATCATGCACCTGTAGCACAGGTCAAAATGCAGCGACTGTGCCTGTCGCACAGTCAACATGATCATGCAAACAAGCTGGTAGTACATCATGCATGTTCATTGACGTGCACGTGGCCGCTTTGCCAATCGCAGAGTGCTGACGCAATGTCCCAAAGCAACACAGTTCATTTAGGTCTGATGCATGCACATGCCCGCATGAAGTATGCCGCATGGACCGTGTCTGCTGCGCAGTGCACATGCAAAACGCGCCGTGTGGCCTAATGCATGCAATCGTCAATCGCCAGGATCGCGAGCACAAGTCAATGGGTGCGTTGAGACAAAGCCATCGGAGCTTCTGCATCTCCTCTACATTGCTGAGCCTGAAACAGTCTGAAACAGCTGCGACAGCCCTCACCGGCCACGCAGTCTCAGAAGAAGCGCAGGAACGGAACTGTTGATCAAGCAGTTTCAACAGGCACTCAAAAGTTCGTATTACCCATCTGTGATGGCAATACCCTGCGCCGGACTCTGCGGAGGTTTGTCAGTAAAACATGACTAATTCCAGTCAGAGCTGGAGCATGCAATCGCATTCTCTCTCTGGAAACTCTGCGGCAGTGTGCAAATACCTCCGAGCCCGCACCTTGAGGAACGGCGCCCGTTTGAGTGTGTCGGCCGCCTCTGCCGGCCCAGCCGCTGGCATCCAGCTTCTCTCGAGCTCCTGCAGCACACCGCCGCTGCGGGCGACCGCGCCCCTGACGACGTGGCCTCGCCGCTTCAGCGCACCTGCATGCACCCACGGGCGGCCATCACGCATGCCAACACAATGAGCAGTCCACACAGAGCCAGTCCACAATTGCACAATGAGCAGTCCACACAGAGCCACGCGAGCTGTCATGCAGAGGGCCCCCTAGACGTCGTGACTCGTGCTGTGACTCGGGCTGCGTGACTCGTGCTGGAATTTGGTTGATTGCGGGTGATGAGGCAGGGGCGGCTGCGCGGATGAGGTGCCACCACCGCACCCACTGAAAGTGCGGCCCTGTGCCTGCTGCTCACTGCAGGCAGGGTTAATTGAGCACGGCGCAGATCTCAGCATGCCAGGGGGGAGGGGGGCACACCAGTGAGCGCGGCCCTCTGCGACACTCTCTGTGACTCCGACGCTTGTTGCAGTGCAGACTTGATCGATTGCGAGCGGTGGTCAGTTCGAACAAGCTTGTGATCCCCACCGGCCTTGGCACGCTGCGTGCTGGGCTGTGTCCCATCCGTGGCGGGCATGTTGTCCACAGCGCCGCCGTTCTCTGCAGCAGGTCCACACGGTCTGCGATTCTGAGGGACCGGCTGGGGCACGGACGAGTCAGATGCAGGGCAGGGGAATGTGCTGTGCAGGGTGGCGGGAAGTGGGCGGCAGCGGGGGCGTGTTCTGCTGGGTGCCGCGGCGGAGAGGGATTCACGGGCATCTATTTAGCGCGTTTATACGCGCCCTTCATACACGTTTGTTTTGACACAAGTGCCCATTCATTGCATGGCCACACGCGGCGTTAAGTCATACATGGCACGGTCGCGTACCTGATGGCTTCTTGGCTTTGGAAACGCTGCCTTTGGCAAGGGTCCGCACGCCCTGGCACTCTTCCAGGGCACCCTCCACGGCCTGTCTGACCAGATCCACGAGCTCCTGCTCGTGCAGGAACATCACCTCCGACTTGGTGGGATGCACGTTGATGTCGACATGCTGCGTTGGCATCCGCACGTCGAGGAACGCCCAGAAGTTTGAAGACTTGGCGTGCAGAGCGGCGTAGATCGACTCTAACCCAGACTTCAGAGCCGAGCAGTCAACCGGGCGGCCGTCGACAAAGAGCAGGAAGTTTGTCTTCTTGCATCGGGCGTTCTGGTTGGTTGCGAGGCCTTGCACAGAGAAGCAGGGCTCTTGGCTGGGAGCAGCAGGCGGCTGTGTGTGCTGCTCGGTCCACCCCAGGCTCTGGTTGAACTCGACGAGGTGATCCTTGACTGTGGCGCCAAAGATGCTGCGGATGACGTCGAGGCGAGTGTGGTGCGGGAGCGTCTGCACGTCTGGCTGGGTCACGCCTGTTCTCTTGAGCGAAAACCCAACACCTGCACGACGGCAGGCCTCTGCTAGAACATGCCCGTTTCACCTCACAAACTGCCGGCTATGCCTCGAACAGCACAGTCGGGATACACCCTGGGCAAGCGGCGATCAAAAGAAAGTGCCACTGCTGCACGTGCAAAAACAGCGTGCGAAACTGTCATGTGATGACCGCATCAGCACATAAGAACGTGACCAGTGTGGGTCCCAGCGTGGACACGGTTCTGGACGCCATGTTGTGGTCCCATGCTTGTTTTGCAATGATTCCCCTTGGTGGCTGCCATGGCACCTGCCAGTGTGATGGACCGCTGCAGGCGGCAGATGGCAAGCATGTCACCCAGCCCATTTGAAATAATTGTGTAGAGGATGTGAATATTAATGCGATTGCATGCAGAGCGCTACGACATGATTCGTGATCCAATTGGCATTGGGGATCGGTGAAGACTCTGTAGCACGTGCCTATTTGCATGGTAGACAGGCATCATGATGGTCAAGCCACCAAAGCATGCAGCTTTGGAAGCATGTACAAACCGGAGCGCACCGGTGCTGAAGACTGCATACTTTGCGATAACATCAAACATCAGGCGAAACTCCTGACTGGGGCTCGAGAGAGCTTTCCTGCGGTTTGGGACGTTATAAAACATGTCCTCTGCGGTGATGCATGTGCCTTGCACAGCAGCACAGCGTTCAGGCTCAGCTGTCGTCATTTCAGAGTCCCGGAATTCGGCTTTGTAACCCATGGACTCTCCAGCTCGCATTGACACTATCTTGAGGCGTGAAACAAAGCTGATACTGCACAGTGCCTCGCCACGAAAGCCAAGGGTGCTGATGTGTTTGAGGTCTTCGTGATGGCTCAGCTTTGACGTTGTGTGCCTTCGGCAGAGGATGGGGAAGTCTTCAGCATGGATGCCACAGCCATTGTCTTTGATCTGGAGCATCTTCAGTCCACCATCTGTCACTTGGATACTCAGCTGAGTTGCACCTGCACCTCGGAGATGCCTCGCAACAGCAGTATCAGAAGGGCTCATACGTTGAAGAGAATTTCGATGTCGGTTGCTTCACTGATCGGGTTGTACACAGAGCCATACCTGCGTCGATGGCATTCTCCACTAGCTCCTTCAAAGCAAAGGCTGGCCTTTGCACGACTTCTCCGGCAGCAATATGATTGACAATGTGTTCGTTGAGTGCTTTTATGCGGCCTTGTGCGTCTTGAGATGCACTTGCGGCCATACTTGAGCCTGCGGAAGCTCGACCGCATGCGATTCCAGGAGCAACAGCGATCGCAATCAACTAGTCCACTTTAAAATTTACCGTATACATTCTAGAGTATTCGATATCGTGTTTCCGACAGGTAGGATTGCTTTTTCGTGAAGCTAATCGTGAGGGACGCGCATGGTGCCACCTCTTTCACATCTGAGCACACTTGGAGGTGCAGGCGGGAGCTTCAAATCATGTGCTCGAAGGCCTCTGGTGAGGTATACAAACGATAGGCAGTGGCGAATCTGCACCTGGCAGTGGCATAAATTGAACGCCGTTTCACTGTCTCGACATGTTGCCAGTGTACAAACTTGTCACGCCAGCCAGCTAGCTTGTCGGGCAAGCCGGCTTGGCCACATCCGTAGGACGAATGTCTCAAGCCCGGTCTCATATCAGCAAATTATCAGGTCACGAACTGTATCGTTTCCTCAGCTCTGCTCCGCGAGTGGCCGGTTGTGTGCCAGAGTCTGCTCTGGCTCTGAACCCGCCCGAACACGGATTTGTTCGAATTCAACATGGTGGCCCCCAGGCACGAACCGCACCACAGATAAACCACCTGGAAGAGGAACACATACTGCCATATTACAATGCCATTCGTGGAGATATGTGCAATTGCACATACCGTGCAACAGCTCGGTGTATGCAACAGCTCGGTGTCTGCAGCAACTGTGGTCACCTGGGGCACCGATGCCGCCTTTCCTGACCTATAATTCAAGATGACGCCTTTCCTACGACAGCGGCATGATACTGAGCAATCTGAGCCAGCATCGTGACGCAAACGATTGCTGCAGAGCCATACACATCATGCAACGGCCACAGGTGTGCACCAGCATCAGGCGGCAGACGGTGAAATCGCCCCCCGGCCCCCCATCACTCGATCACCATGGTGATAGCCCTAGACCTGATGTATTGGCCACATCAGCGCAGACGAAACACATGTACTGCACTAGAAATTTCTCATGCAATGGAATCATCTTCAGGTCAGGCAGTACGGGCAGCTGTTGCTGAGGCAGGGTGTTGATGTGCCCCAAAGTAAAAATGAAATCCTCGCAACGACATCTGCCGTTTGATCCGCATGCTTTGAAGTCATCACTTCGCATAGGATATGGAGAGGTTGAATCCGGGAGATATTTGGAAGTTGTTGAGTCCGTTCATCGCAGTTGTGGCAGATGGCTCTGTGTCATATTCTACAAATGCGATGCCCGGTCGAGCATCGACCATCCGCACATCGACCATGCCAAGGTATTGATTGAACATGAGCGCCAACATTTGCGAGGTGGTCGTCGATGGCAGGCCTTCCACAAACAGAAGCTTGTTTGGTGGATTAGTCTGCACACAACAAATACGTCAGCTTGAGACACTGGGAACGAGCCTGCTCGAATAAATTATGTTTCCTAGCCGCAACATCATGTGAAGGATGGCGATACGCACTTGGGCTCTGGCTGGGGCAGCAGTTGCCGGCTGGGGCTGTGCAGCTGGGGCAGCGGACGGCTTCGCTGCTTGTTTGTGGTCAGTCTTCTGTTTCTTATTGCTTCTCCATCCGTCTGCAGTTTTCTTGATCGCGGTGGCCTCGTCTCTGGCATACTGCACATCCTGCAACACACATGGTCTTGTTGCCTGGCCCACTCAATCCTGGTTGCCAGCTCACCACATGGAGCAATGACGATCAATAGAGTTCACACCAGCTTTTTGTCAAAAAACGGGAACCCGTTCATGCATTGAACCGCATTGGTAGCTGAAGCAACTTCAGCGAAAATTAGCCATGCTTGGCCTCTCAACTTATTAGTCTTGCAGCACTGAACGTCCGCGATCTTTCCAAATTGCGAGAAAAGGCAGTACAGACATTTCTTCAATTCTGCATGAGGATCGCATTCAACAGTCAGGCCGACGGCAGGTCAACTTGCACCGGGGATGTTATCAGCGGCGCACCGAGCTTTCCTATCTTCTCATAAATATTCTTGATGTATATTGTGTGTTTCGGTAAATTTGCCTCCATGGCAGTATTGCGGGGATCAGATTGTCAAGCGACTGCAGAATGCGCAGGAGAGCGTCGAAGCGTTCGCAGCGGGTTGCAGTATAAAGACAGACACAATAACACAGTGTACGAGTGAGGCCTAGCAGCAGCGCGTATGGCTCTATCTGCAGCGCGTGGTCTGTTCAATCCTGACACCGAATCGCATGCGCTAGCAACAGGTTGTGCTCGGACAACCTGTCGCCACGACGCATGCAGACACCAATTCCACCTTCTTCCGCGATCACTCGGACGATCCAGCTTGCATTTTTGCGCAGTATTATCCGTGCGGGCCAATGTGAACCGCATGCTTTGTGATCTTGCACAAAGTTTGTTAGGTCTTCGACACTTGACAGTGGTGCATGGGCTCGCTAATCTCAGGCCATAGAAACTATTTCAGCTGGGATCGTGATTTGACTTGAACAGACTTTTATTTTCTAAGTACTAAACATGATGTCCGTTGCCACGTCTACGCTGGGCCTGGTGTCGATCGCCATTGCCGCGCCACGTACGCCCCAACCCGCATGACCAGTGAGGCAGTTGGCCTGCTCGAATGCTAATGCATGGTTGTCTCTGTCATGCTGGTACCATGAATCATGTTTGGCGTGAACGTTTAGATCTGTGTGTCTCCAGATCGCCGGTGTACCTAATCGATGCCCATTGGTGCATTGCGATCACGACTGCGCCATGCGGTGAATGTCAGCTATTCTAGTAAACTAACTTGATGTGATTTGCTGTAGGCGTCTTGGCTGCGGGAATGGACCAGCTTGGAGGTCAAGTATCCATTCGAGGTGGTCAGTCAATCCCGTCTGATGCAGAACAGGATTTGTCATGGAATTTGTGCCAATCCTGCGAGTGGGGTGTGAGGTCAGTGCAGGATTTTGTCGCTAACCCAGACCATCAGGATGAGGTGGTGCGACATCCGACAGCTTGCACACGTGTGTGAAAACGCGCGCTCCTCGTGGCGTACGTCGTAAAATGGGCAACCGCTTCATGTCAATGTCTGCACCTCTGTATGTTGGTTCACGTCTCTGAATATTCATAGAATGTCTCGTAATGATTCCTTGGTGGCTGCAGGCCCAGGTACTGGACTCTGTGGCTTGCAAATTCTTCCCCAGCACGGAGAAGCCCAAATGCGAAAGCCGTATCCGCGCTGCCATCCGACACGCCGTTGAGACTTTTGAAGACAATGTGTCTCCCTCCAGCATGTGTCGCCCTCTGTGCGGCAATGACGAGCTGTACGTGACCGCCAGGCCTGCAGCAGAATCATACCAGAATTGTGCATACTGCCAGTACACAGCTGACCAGCTGCCCAAAATCGGTGGTCCGCCTGCCCAATTCGACAAGGCTCTGCTGGACGTGTGCAACAGCCTGCCAGCACCATTCCAGGACTCCTGCCAGGCCTTCGTTCAGGAGTACGGTGTGATCCGCCTTGATAGTAGTTCTGATTCAGCCCAAGTGACTCAGGCAGAGTCAGCTCCGCCGGCCGATATATATATCAGGCGTGAGAGGAATTTGAAGGACGAGTTCGTGCGTGCGTGCAGGCGAGGAGGTCGCAGAAGCAGCGCAGAACAGCCCAGGCGCCTGTGTTGCAACTGGCCTGTGCGAAATCCCTGGCTTCGGTGCCATCGCTGACGAGGAGATGCCTGAGGACCTTCACAACTCCCTGGCGCTCGGCTTTGCAAAGATCGGTGCTATGCACCTGAAACAGACCTGCAGTGAACACGAGGACCTGGAAAGCATGCAAGACCAGGAATGTGACTTCTGCAAGGTGAGCGCTCCACAAACTCCCTGTGTTTGAACCAGCATTGCGCCAGTACCAGACGCTTGTGCAGCTCTCATGAATGGAGACTGGTGCCATTGTTAAGTTCCCCGTGTGTGCTCTACACCACATTCTGTGTGCTCTACACCACAAACCTCGTTCTGCCCCAGCCCAGTGTTCACCCACTGGGCTGCATCGGATGCCCACTGACTGAGCGTTTGCAGTTGCAGCACGACATGACTCTGTATGTGTTTGGATGCACCGGGGCAGTGCGTTGCCGCTGGCATGAGCACTGGCAAGGGTAGCAATCAGCGGATGCACGATTGCCTGCACTACTTAGTGTCATGTGATATGAGTCATATCTGATGCTGTCCATGCTTTATGATGAGAGCCTCGTCCTGCAGATCGCTGTGCGCGAGGCGCGCCAGAAGCTCGCAGACCCCGTCTTCCAGTCTGAGATCATGAAGTATCTCGAGAAGGTGCATCCTCTACCTGCGAGCACCTTGCATTGTGTCCTCTGACTGCGCGCACATTGCATTATATCCCGCACTGTTCACATCTTGCTGTTTCACAACACCCTTGCAAATCACTGGACCGCCTTGTTGGATCATTGCTCTCAACATGTCCATCAAAGCTGCTCTATTTGGGAATGCGCCGCCAAAACATTAGACATGCGGGGTTGAATGTTTGGTGAGAGTATGGTATTGCGCAGTAGTCTGCAGAGGTTGTGTTTTCTTTTGTGTGCTACATTATCCCGCCAATGTCACTTTCCGCCACTGTATTCACTAGAACCCAGGGACTGCTGCGCGAACACAACCTGGTCTGCCTGGTCTGCTGCGCTGTAGCTGTCCTCCCGCGGAGCCAGCTGTATTTGCCTGCAGCTGTACCTTGCTTCCGTCTAGACGACAAAGCATTTACAATCTGGCGGCAGTGCTGTCCATCATGCGAGCCCCTCATGTGAAGGCACCACACATAGCCTAACTGTGGGGTAACCGTGCTGCTTGTGATTGTTTGTTTTGTTCCGTGCGTTCTTCCCTCCGCGTTGCTGGGGCCTGGATCTAACAAAGCGGGACACACAGCCTGCCTGGGCTATGTGTGGTGCCCGTGCTGCCAGCTCTGGAGACTCAAAGTCCGCTCTCTGGCAACTCAACAGGCTGCTGCGGGTGCAGATGTGCGCAAACACGGGAGACTTCAACGACACATGCAAGCAGTACATCATGCAGTACGGGCCCATCGCCTTTGCGCTGGCAGAGCAGTACCTGGTGCCTGCCAAGGTCTGTGTCTTTGTGCACCTCTGCCCGCTGCCACCACCACCGATGAGTGTGTAAACTCGCGGCTGGCGTCAACGCGGAACAAGCTTGACTTGTGAAGGCCACAGATCGTGGCCACATCCTTGCAAATGGCACCTGCAAAGCCTCTCGCAAAGAGCTGTTGGGCGGGCAGGTGAGTGTACAAAGCGACACCATGGCAATTATTTGGCTAGGGGGATCATCATATGACTGTTGTGGGAGATGGAGGAGCTGGCAGGCATAAGGCAGATGTCTCAGGTTGGCAGTTGTGCGGAGATATCAATCAGCTGAGGAGTAGGGCGTAGATTAGCACCGTGTACGAGTAGATGATGTGCTGACTGGCATGTGGACTGGACAGTTTCAAGCGGTGACATCAATCGACGCGCTGTGCTACCAAAATTGTACATTGGTGTTCAATTTGAAAGTGATGCCCAGCGCTATGGTTCAACAAATGGAGGCTGGTTTTGCTGCAACTATTCACGGCACACCTGTAACTCACCGTACAAAATTTTTTTGCATAACCTCAACACAGTAACCGGCAACTCTAGACTGTTGTGCGGTGGACGTGAATGTGAATACTCATCGCTGAGTGTGCATCATTGTTTGATGCTGTGACGGACATTACAAGGTTGGCCTCGGCCCGATTTCAAAATTACGTTAAGAGTCAAACAAGTCATCCAGCAACATGCACTTGCAGAGTAGTCAGACCGCATGCTAGCTAGCTTCATCAGCATTTGTCATTCCGTTCTTACAGGGTATTGATGACATGATGATTTCGCAGGCTGGCATTGCTGTGGTGTCCGTCACAACATATCTACGATGACTGTTGCTGCTGACTTCCTCACCCCGGCACAACGAATCACAGCAGCACACTGGATCAGTGCCTCGTGAGTGCCAGTGCAATGCAACGGAGCCACTCAGATATTCGAAATGGAACACCTCACTGTACATGCAGATGCTGCATGCGCGCGTCGCGAAATGACAGGAGTGGCATCAGCAGTGCTGCCAACTGCTGTTCAGTTACAATCCACGCCAGCTGCACGGATGGGTCCGCAGCGCTATCCTACAACGCTGGCATCAACTCATTCGACGACTGCGGCTACGAAAGACGACTCAGAACTTCAGCACGTACGATTGGCTGCGCTCAGCCACCTATATCACATCGCTCATGAATCATGAAGAAAACACGCCGCCTCACACACGGCGCAGCACTGCCAGTCTACACACCGCACAGGCCTGCAAACCGGATGAAATCACGCCATACACCACAGCACATGTGCCAGCCAGGGGGACGTCTGCGTGTCTATGCGGCAAGCCGCCCATCTGCCAGGGCAGCGCCCGTGCAGTATCACACGTGGTGATACGCTTACCACCGCACCTCACGGAAGAACCCAGGCAGGAGCGACGGCCGGCACCGCTGGCCCTCGGCCATGTCGAGCTTCCGCACAGGGACCTCCCCCGGCCCATCGCCGAGCTCAGCACGCAGGTCCGGGCGGCAGGCGCGCGCGATGACCTCCATCGCGCCCAGCAGCCCCGGACCGGCACTCTGCATCGCAGCGCCATCTGCGACAAACATCTCTCGCTGCCGTACGGCACTCAGGCCCCACCAACCAGGCTCCCCGGCGAGCACGGCGGCCTCCACGCACGCCTCCTCCACGCTGACGACTTCCGGAAGGATGAGGATCGCGTCGGCGTCGTACTCGACGATGTGCGACCACTCGATCTCGCGGGCGCCGTCCCCCGGCGCCGCACCGGCGCACGTCGCGCCGGTGAGCCGAACCAGCTCCGGCATCCAGCCCCCGGCCAGGATGTACGGCGCCACGCTGCGCAGCACCAGCACGCGGCGCGGCTGCTGCGGCGGCAGCGGCCGCGCGAAGCAGCGCGCAGTCAGCGCGCGCAGCGCGTTGCGCAGCCGCTCGACGAGCGAGTCCGCGGCGGCGGCTGCGCCGACAACGGCGCCGACACATGAGATTGCGGCGAACACGTCGC
>JALKAD010001006.1:0-23231 GCA_024500015.1 Ulva compressa | reverse complement strand
CACAATCACCTGCACGCCCATGGACATTTGCATGCCAGTACTGAAGACAGGGTGAGTAAACACAAGCCTTCGAGCACACAGCTCCATGGCCAAGCACTGCAGCTTTGAGTCGTGGATGCGTGGGGAGTGTGGTTTGACACTGGTAACTCTTTGAGCCATGAGCATGTCTATGCATGCCTGTGCTGTAGTCATGCAGCGCGTGCTGTGCATCGAACGTCGAGTGCTGCTGGTGTGACGGCAGCAGCTGCTTGGCTGGCGCCTGACCACGTGCACAGGAGGTGAGGGATGATCTGCGTTGGTACAGTGAGGCGCTGCCCTGCTGTGTGACGAGGGATACTTGTCGTGGTTCATACATGCTCCAAAGCACATTCTGGTGCAGTCAACATCATGATGCACTGATGGCATGAGGTCTAACCAGGCTTGTATAGTCAACGCATGCCAGGCATCATGATTAGGGATGCCCAGTGTGCCAGTCACCAATCTCATGTGAACAGGTGGGTTTACACACCTCCTCAGTGAAGACCCACACAATGTTCGGGTCATACGCTGCTTTTACGGTTATATGCCCAGGCTCAGGGTCAATGACATCAGTGTGATCCGCGGCTTGTGTGGCGCCCGCATTGCCGTCTTCCAGTCCAGTCGGCAGGGGGCCAGCCGCTGGAGACGCTGGAGAGCCAGGTGCCACGGGAAGTGCGGCTTCTGCTTCTGCTTCTGCCTCTGCTTCTGCTTCTGCTGCCGGTGGAGGTGCTGGGGGTTCGGGTACGGGAACTGCGGCTTCTGCTTCCACTTCTGCCTCTGCCGCTGCTTCTGCTGCCGGTGGAGGTGCTGGAGGTGCTGGGGGTGCTGGGGGTTCGGGTGCTGCTGGTGCTGGTGCTGCGCCACCTGGCATGCGATTTGGTAGATCTCCATCTCCACTGGCAGCTGCTTGACGGGCATTAGGGGCGTGAGTCCCAGCGTCCGGTGCATTAGCAGGAATGCTGCCATTGTTCACCTCTGCACAAACGTGCTGAATTGTGTTGTTTGATTGTTATTTTGGACCAGCATGCAAGCAATGCCTCCACCCGAGTGGCCACGTTAAATATATATAAATATATTATAATATGATCATGCTTTACACACTCGTTAGATGCGCGGAGAGTAGCCTTGGTGCTTGCGGTGGCCTGTCTGACTGTTTGCGTGTTGCCTGGTCTGTTGCCTCGGCGCTGCTGGGTCCTAGATCTACCACTGTGACACACACTCGAGTGTCACTCGAGATGTCACTTGGTGGAGTCCATCAATGGAGTCCATTGATGGAGTCACTTGGAGGAGTCACTGATTACACCACAGCGTGAGAGTACTTCGTGTCTGATTATAGCAAGTCGTGTCTGAGTATAGCACAACGTGAGAGTACGTTTCGAGGAAACTGTAACGCAATTCTGGAGCAAATTTGTTTCAGTTTGCGAACGGCATTCGGCCATGATGAATTTGTTTGTTGCATTGCCATGAATCGTACCTGTGTGTTCCACCACCTTGTGGAGCATACATCTGCAACGTATCTCAGTGTCTGATTACAGCACAACAGTAAGTGGCCTGAAGGATGCGCCAGTATGGACTGAATTTGAATCAAAACACAGTTGTGCAAGACGTGGCATGCTTGCTGGAAGCTGATAATACCCATGCTGTGTACACAGTGGCGGACAGTCTGCAGACATGTGTTACACGCAGATGAACGCAAGAGCCCAGCAGCGAGGGCAACAGCAGGAAAGCAGACGGCCAAAACAAGACATGCAGACATGCACATATGAGCTTTTACGTGTACATATCTGTATGTTGCTGCCATAGCAACAGCACTAAAGCCTAAGCAGCAGAGGACTGTTGCAGGCTTTCCAAAAGTGAAGAGACATAAGTGCTGTTATCATTGGCTGTCCAAACATGCCAAAACCAGAAATTATTCGCAGTGCGCGCCACGAACAAGAGAAGCCAACCAAAGCTGACTGAGCAGCTTGATCCAAATTGGCCTAGCAAGTAGCAGCATGCACAGTACTAGTTCTCTGAGTGCGGCCACCTCAGCCATGCAGTCTTATGCCAACGGTAACAGCTCTGCACATGCGGTGAGCGATGGCAACTGCGGGTGTTGCGTACACACCTGCGCAGGTGTTGGATTGTGAACTGCCGCCGACCTGAGCGTGCGACGTTGTCGAGTTCCCTCCGTGACTGCACCCGTGGTCATGTTGCTCGGGCCCGCCGTGCTCGCTCAAATTCTCAGCCGCAATACCCCCCTGCCCCAGATGTTTGGGCGACGGTTCCGTATACGTAGAATTCGCCGACCGCGGTGCGGGGCCTGCTCCTCCACCCTCAGACAAACTCCGATGTTGGCCACCTTGACTGCCTGCGTAAACCCTCGTATCGTGGGAACCTATAGGTACCTATCCCGAGTACCGTGCATGCGCTACAGCTACCGCGTGGACATGCTCATGCGGATACGCGTCACCATTGCCACAACTGTGCATGTTGCCTTGTCTGCTGCCTCGGCGCTGCTGGGTCCTAGATCCATCACTGTGTAACACACGTCAGCTATAGATCAGGCAACGTCAACCGCTCACTCAATCCGCATCATCTGGTTTCTGATGTGCTTGCAGTCACTTTGGAGATTCAATCGTGAGAACTAAAAAGATAGACTGTCCTGCATGCAGTCAGCTTAGGTGGCCGGGGCTGTGGCCAAGATGCCATGCCTAACGCTGATGCCGACCGCTGTGCCAACCTTACTGACGCACAAACCCCCCGCACGGTGCGTATGCCCTAGATCTATCTATCTATGCCGCACTGTATGCCCTAGATCTATCACTGTGTAACACATACAGTTACACGGGCATCCTGGTGACATGAAGAATTTCATCACACACATCGGGCCTTGAGCATGCTGACTGCGTTTGGGGTGCGCATGGACTGTGTGGTACTGCGCAGTGCTGCGCTCGGTTCAGAGTGCGTTGTTTGTGTGTGTGTGTGCGTGTGTGTGTGCATGCACATGTGTGTGTTTGCTTTCATCCCAGCGCAAGTTTGAACGAGTTCGTTCTGGCGTTTGCTCGTGCGGAGAGTAGCCTTGGTGATTGCGATGGGCTGTTTGTCTTTTTGCGTGTTGCCTGGTCTGTTGCCTCGGCGCTGCTGGGTCCTAGATCTATCACTGTGTAACACACATCGGACATTGCAGACATTGCAACATCTACGGGGCGGGCCGTGGGCTATTTGACAGTAGCAATGTTCGCAATCAACCCTGCAGTATATGCAGTGCAAGGCATAGGCATGCTCATGCTGGGCGCGGGCTGTACATATATGAGTACCATGATCCATATGTACGTTTACCGCTGGCACAGTCTGGAGTATGCCCCAGCAGCACACGCACAAACTTAAGATACAATATGGCATTCAATGGTGAGTTCCACATGAGTCAAGCAACAAACTGATTCAACAAGCGTCTTTCAGCAACATGCATTCAAGGCGGCACTGCAGAGCAGTTGTTGACCGGAGACACACCTGCCGCATTGGTGACATGATGTGGGGCTGGGGCACTCGGAGCGTCAATCGCATGCGTAGACGGCCCCCGTTTGGAACGCTGACCGGCGGAAAGGCTCTCACGAGCCTCACGCGCCTCCTGAACAGCGGCGCGATGCATGTACCGCACCGTGCGGGGGGTTTGTGCGTCAGTAAGGTTGGCACAGCGGTCGGCATCAGCGTTAGGCATGGCATCTTGGCCACAGCCCCGGCCACCTAAGCTGTCTGCATGCAGCACAGTCTATATTGTCAGTTCTCACGAGTAAATCTCCAAAGTGACTGCAAGCACGTCACAAACCAGATGCGGATTGAGTGAGTGTTTACCGTTGCCTGATCTATAGCTGACGTGTGATACACAGTGATGGATCTAGGACCCAGCGGCGCCGAGGCAACAGACAAGGCAACATGCCAACAGGCAGACAGACCATCTCAAGCACCAAAGCCACGCCCAGCAAGAGCAAATGCCAGAACGACGTGTACACGTGCACACCAAGGAAGTAAGTGCTGCGCTGGAACGAGCATACATGGCTCCACCACGCAGTTTCAGGAACGTGTTTATGAACACGTTTATCCGCCTGTACGGCATCTGCTTCGCTTGGATGTACAACATGTACATGAATGCATTCATGTAATACACAGACGCTGTGAAACATGGCGCCCCGCAGGGGTGAAACAGCAGCTGGCAAGGCGCACCAGAACTGAGCGAGCCCCCACGGGTGTGTGGCTGCCGAGAAGCTTGAGATGAGTGGCCACGGTGTGGTCCTAATGAGCGCCCGTGACCTTGAGCTCGTCCTGGCGAGCGCCCACGGCCTGGCCCCTGCGAGCGCCCACGGCCTGGCCCGTGCTCTTGGGTCCTCACAGAGCCATGGGCGTGAGATGAACCAGACCTCTGAGACGAAGCACCTGCAGTTGGTGCGCTTGCGGCGTGTTCACGCTCCGCAGCATCGGCGGTGCCAGTGGGGTGGGGGCTTGCAGCAGCGTGCTCGGCATTGGGGATTATCGCTGTACATGTGTCCCCCTTCCCCGCAGGCAAAGATCAACGAGTCACCAATGTGAAGGTCTGCTGTCATCCGGCATGGATGCAGGTGAATTGTAGTTGAGCAGTGTGCATGCAGCATGTTGACCTTGACCTCAGCGACATTCATGCAGCATCCATGCATATGATGCTCTTGCCAAGGGCATGCTTGACATGGTCCAGGGCGTCACGGTCACGCACTCTCTTTCATAACTCGTTTATGCATCGGTTGTGAATCAAAGAGGTCAGGCTAGCTTACGCAGGCACAAGTGTAGGCAGGTGCATGTTCACAACAGCTGGTAGTGCCACAAGTGCAGACGTACCTTGAGGAGCCTTTGAAGCGCGTTCACGGTGTTGTGAAGCGTGGGGGTCCATGCCCTGGCGGTCCGACTCGGACTGGTTGCCGTTTGAAGACGAGCCTCCACACGCCTTCAGCCTGGCTGACTCACTTCGAGTCCTTCCCTGTGTCAGGAGGGCGTCAGCTGGAGCCTGCTTGGCTGGATGGGCAGCAGGAGGGGTCCGTCCATGTCCGCTGACGCCCTCCACTGCGCCTGGAATTGGCGCCGTGCCACGAGGACCATGTCCTGCAGATGCTGGACTGCTGTACTGTACTGGTGAGTCTTAGACTGGTGACGGCATGGGATTGACACCACACGTCAGCAGTGGCCCTGATGCGCGCACTGCATGCATCTAGATGGAGTACTGTGAGGAAGGTCCCGGTCAATCCGCCCCTTTGGCTCCTGGGTCTCGGGTTGCCACAGGATGTCAATGGCCTATAGCCGCAAGAGTGTACATGTATGGTTGGAATGTACACGGATCACACGTAAAACTAGTTGCAAAACACACGCAAGCACTGGTACACGTGCATGCATGAACGCGGTGATGCTAGTGAATATAAAATTCGAGCAGGCGATAGTGTGCTGCAGAGCATGCATAGCTGGTGCATGATCATAGAGCAGGGAGCGCACCTTGCTGAGCTTGAGTGGATGCATGAGCACCCTCACGGAGCACAGGAGGAGTCACAGGTGGCGGGGACACATCAGGTGCTTGCAATGGTGGCTGGCCAGCAGGAGTGGCAGCATGCGGAACAGGCGCCGGCTGGGCTGCTCGCGATGGACTTGGGGTCTGAGCCTGTAAGGGTGCCCTGATATGGGCAGCGGCCGCCACAGCAGCCTCGAGGTGAAATCCAGCTCTAGCTGCTGCGTTTGAAAACAGCAGCCGGGACGGCGATGCATTTGCTGCCCCTGGTGTCTGGCCTTGGTCTCGTCTTGCCGCTGGTAGACGCGCACCCCCTGCAGGCGCATGGTAAGCACGAAGTAACCTAGGTGTTGTTTGGGCAGCAAGTTTTAGCTAGCAAGTGCATGCGTATACCTTTGAATTGGCTCTGCTGGGGCTATGATCTATGACAGCTTGGCACACAGTATACAATGACAGCCTAGCACACAGTAGTACTCCCCCACAGCATCGGGGCACACAGCATGTGGCGCCTCGTAATGACAAATTCAAAGAAGCAGGTAGGGCAAAGCAGGACAAAGCAGCATGCATTCATCTAAACACATGCATTTCAGTGTCTTACCTTCAGGTGGTCCATGGTTCGCCTGCCGTCGGCAATGGAACATCCCCTGCAGTGAATCGCTTTGGATGACAGCCACCACCGTTGTGATAACTGCGCATCCAAACGGATGAAGCCATGCCGGGTCCATGCGACCTGCATGCATGCTTTCTGCTGGTCATGGCGCCAGTTAACAATTGCATGGCCGTGCATGGGCTCAGCGGGACACCCCCCCCGACCAGTTGCGGCTGTGGTAACACCAACATTATCATACATCGTAAAACAGCAGATGTAGATGTCCAGATTTATGCAATGTGGGCAGTGATTTCCATCCACTACCAGGACAACAGCGCAACGCGTTGCACGTGCACCGCGCGTCACCACGTACGCCACAACCACGCCACCATGTCAACAAACCGATTATTTATCCATGCCGCTGCAAATGGCGTTGAAAGGAGATTCCGCGTAGGTAGATGCTCCTGAAATGTGAATCTGAACACACAGCAACTTTCCGCGACAAGAATGGTGAAGCAGGCGCGTGTTGAGGCATCGATCACAGCTCAAATTTAGATTTGAGAGGCTAAGGGCGTTAAAGGCTCTGCAGGCTATGATGGATGCAGAACGGTGCATGTATAGTGCTGGGCTGGTGCAGTCGGGCAAGTGGAGCACATTGGGATTTGGGCCCTGGGGACAGGTTCCACAGGTTGCAGAAAATGGGCTGAGGCAGTCTGGGGACCAGGCCGGACGTGATTTGACACTCACCTTATCATACGTGCTGAAATGTGGCAAAATGGAGGGCTAGGGCACCAGAAAACTTTCCAGATTTCCATTGAATTGGCATCACACACTTGCACTTGCGTCGCAGCCCAAGTCCCACACACATGCACTGGCCTGTCAACCATGCATGACATGTCAGGCTTGTCTGCAAATTTGCACATGCACCAATATCCATGAGGACAAGGTGCATGTCGATTTTTACGGCAGACTGACATGGCCGGCATAAGCACTGAAGTCCTTACCAGCATGCAGCAGTCTGCTGTGATCGCTCGCATGCATGCGTGGTGCTTGGCTGGGGTGCATGCAGAAACACCAGGAGCATTCGCATCCATACTCTGTTGAATACCACACGTTGATGGTGGCCACCAAAAAAAAAAAAAAATACCAATCGGGTATCACGCCAAACCCAAACGGGCATCGGCCACTGCGCCCCTGCGGACAGGGGCGGAAGAACGGTCTACACACGCAAACTCAAGCAATGCGCACAAATCAGACGACCATACGCGCAGCCGGGCCCAACGCGGGAGCCACACAGGCGGCACAGCAACGGGCTCAGACGCGCACAGGGCAGAAAGCCGGGAAGCCGTGCCAGCCAGGAAAGCGGCCACAAGGCGACAGCCGAGGCCACGAGCGGGCTGGAAGACACACGAGGGCAGGGCAGCCGCTGGGTCAAGGAGGAAAGGAACAGTGCACGCAGTCAAAACACCGTCACACTCGGGCGCAGCCGGAAAAGCACGATCGACGACGGCACGCGCAGCCACATCACCAGCCACAGTGCGCACGAGGTCAGACCGGAGACAGGACGCGCCACGACAAACCTCGGGGGGGGGGGTGAACGCAAGGGCACGACAGAAGGAGATGTTCGATGTGGCGCCACCTGTGCTCACGCGGATCAGCAACACACAAACCAGCATGCGCTTCATACACCTCGCACTCACAGAGGAGACACGCATGGGGAGAGCACGCATCGCCATACAGCACAGCGTAGTCGCCAGGAAGGTGGGAAGAACGTAGTGGCAGAATGGGGTAGACAACGCGGGGACTGCGTGTACGGCGCAACACCAGAGTCCGGGAGGCAAAGCCCCCGAGCGAGCGGATTTCGCAGGACAGGCGGCGGGCGAGGACGTTTCCTCAGGCGGCCAGCGAGGGGCCCGAGAGCCACAGCAGAGACGGGATAGCCAACACAGCGCTGTTGCCGTGCCCAAGTGCACCATGGTGATGCCAGCACGTTGGGGTTGCAAAGTGTGGTGGGTCCACACTCGTCAGCAGCGGTGCCAGCAGCGGCCTCCACACGTGCACTGACGTCACGCACATGCCACATGCACGTGCCACATGCGTGCAATCAGCGGCTGCAGTGCCCATGCCGAAGCAGCATGCGCTCCTTGGGGCGTTGCCCGTGTGCGATGCTGGCGTCCCCGGGAACGACTGCCACCCTCACATCAGCGCGTGCAGGCTGACACAGCAGAAGATGGACTAAGTAGGAGTGGGCCTAAAGGGTGACGCGCATGTGATCATGAGCGCGTCTCAGCGGTTACATTCTGGCAGTGCCACCTGGAGGAGATTCGCCACGAAGCCCAACTAAGTAAATTAAGCCGTTTCCACGCGCGCCTCCGCATGTACACGGGCAAGAGGAGCACATTGGGATTTGGGCCTCGCGGACAGTTTCCACAGGTTGCAGACAATGAGCTGAGACAGTCTGGGGACCAGGCCTGACGTGATTTGACAAACACCTTATCATACGTGCTGAAATGTGGCAAAATGGAGGGCCAGGGCACCACAAAACTCTCCAGATTTCCATTGAATTGGCATCACACACTTGCACATGCTCAAGACAGCCGCTTTCGCTGGTACTTGTGGGAGCTGGTAGAGCCGGCTGCTCACCATGACACATGATGTGCTCTGTGCAAACAGGCTGATCTTGTCCCGATTGTGGATGTCTAGCACCTTGGGGACAGTCATGTAGTTGAATTGACACTGGTGTGCCAGTCCGGGTTATGTGGGTTATGTGCGACTGCCGATGCATATGGCAAGAACATAGTTGGTTGGCAGACATAATTATAATGATGACTCAAGCTGTGTTTTTAAATTGCGATTGAAAACAGCCGAATATTTAGAAGATGACATACCTTTTCACACAAGACAAGTTCAGATGACTTGCGATCGAGCAAGAAGCGGGAAAGTGAAAGTAGATGAAAGATATAAGCTGCAGCAGAAGCCCTCGGTCATTCTGTGCAGAATGGTGACTGATGACTGGGTTCTGCTGTTGTTGCACGAATATATGACAGACGCACATACGTGCGCTCTTTGGCATGCAGACTCGAGCGCTCACAGTGCAGCATTGTCAGTCCGGCGAAGTTGTTCGTGAATCAGGTGCCAAGCGTTATAGCAGTAACGTCAGCGACTGTAGATCTCCCCTTAGGATGGTACTACCACCCCGTCGGCGGCCGGCATCTGCACGCGGGCTTGGTGGATATGGCAAGCTTGCATTCGTGCGTTCAGCCGATCCGCGGAACATCTGCTGGCTGAAATCCGGGAAGAAGACTTGCTGATAGGGCCTGTGGCGCGCACCCAGCACTGCTGTCGAGGTACTAGTGTTGCGCATGCATAAAGGTCAACAAAGCAGCCAAGCATGCTGAAGCAGCGAAGGGCAAATTCAAGTACGCAATTTGGTCCAAGGAAACGCTCATCGCCAGCAGCGCCAGGAACAAAGCAGGCCACAGGCAAACAAACAAGCACAAGCAGCAAGGCCATTATCCATGCGAGCACAACCTGAATTGAATCTAACACCAGACAACACAGCTGTGTGTTGCACGGAGTTCAACGTAAGAGCAAGGTAGAGAGGGCAGCAGCAGGCAAGCACACAACCAAAACCCTGCAAGCAGGTCTAGGTAGCAACAAGCAGGACACCCCCATGGCCCCAGGTGCAAAGACACAAATGTGCCTCCACAGCCACATCCACAGCCACTCCAGCACGTACTCCAGCGCACTGCACCACCGCGTCAACCAGGACTTAGCGACAGACTTCAACCGTCCACATTTCGCGCCGCCGTCCGCCCCCAGCAGGCTCAGCCGCCACGCTCTAACACCAGCCCCACCACCACTGAAAATGAAAAAAATAATACTAATAACAACTGGCCATACCAAGCAGGCATCGGCCAGAGCACCCCTACGGACAGGAAGGAGGACTCAGTTTCAAAGAGCTCAAATAAGTCCAATAAGAAGGGGGTTAGGCTGGAACAGGGTCACACATCACCCAATCCCGTACACGTGACCAAGTGCGAGGGCCGTGCCCTCCGCGCTAGACTGGTGGCGGGCGTGCGCGGGCCGTTTCCTGTCCCCAATGACAGCCTAACGGCGCTGACGTGCCATCGCGCGTAGGCTGGAACTGTGACTTGCCCCGCCCTCCCCACCCCTCCCTCATTTTGGCCCCCACCCCCCCACCCCCCCCCCCGCCGGCCCAGCGCGGCCTGCCTTCTTCCCCCCCCTGCCGCCTGTCGCGGCCTGCCTGCCTCCCCTTCCCTTGCCGCCCCCGCGCCTCCACCCCCGCCACTTCTCCTCAGCCCCATCAGGAATATGGCTTGTACCGCGGCCTTAGCCGGTGCAAGCTGTCTGTGTTTAGCATGGACTGTGTGATGATGCGCGATGCTGCGCGGTGCTGCGCTTGCTTCTTGCGTTGTGTGTGGTTACAGAGTGTCGTGTGTGTGCGATTACAGAGTGGCCTGTGCTTTCGTGCCGGCGCTGGTCCGTTCTGGCATTTGCTCGTACGGAGAGTGGCCTTGGGGCTTGTGATGGTTTGTCTGTTTGCATGTTGACTGGTCTGTTGTCTCGGCGCTGCTGGGTCCTAGATCTACTGTGTAACACACGTGACCACGGCGGCACTCGCATGCTACGCGTGTCAGCGGAGCCATAGTGCCAGCCACTCATGATTTGTTAGACACAGTGAGCCACGCCGAGCACATACGTAGCAGTCAATGCAGTGCACAAGTGTTGGGTTAGTCGGAGATGGGAACCTACGAGCGCTGAGAAGTGGTCATGGAGCAAGGGCACTGCCGTCACCGCCGCGACATGCGCTGGCAGGAGGCCCTCCGGCAACGCAGCGGTAACAATGTCGCGCATAGCAGGGTCACCCGACACTGCGTACGTCAGGTCATCACGAAGGTACTGAAGGCCATGTACGCCCGCACCAGACAGTACCGCACCGCACGAGAACAGCAAGTGCTCAATGTGGCGCCACCGGTGTTCAATCGGATCTTCCACGTCAAACAATACAGGCATAGCATAAAGCGCAGCTCGACGCAGCTCACACACAGCGCATGCCACAGGAGTGGGAGTAGTCCAGCGGCAGGTGTGACGAGCGTAGCGCCATGAGCAAACATGTTACCGATGAGAGATCGGACACAGACGGCGCATACATGCAGCCAGGGTGCTGCCAGTACATGCCAACAGCCATCGGGTTCCGGCGCTGGGAGGGCTCCCGCGGCCGCTTGCGACACCTGGGCGCAGACGGCTACGTGGGCCGGCTGCGGGCGGGGGGGAGCCTCCCATCCCGCGGCTCTGCACAGTGTTCCCGCAAATGCCCAGCCATTGTTCGCCCAAGAGATGTCTAGCATCACTGTGATGCAGTCCCGCGACAGCATCACATCAAGGTCCATAAGCATGTCAGACGACGAGACGCAGCGCAATTTGCACCGCGGAGCTGAGCCAGGACCGGAGTATATATATCCCCCGCCTCTAGACGCACGGCACTATGGAGAATGTAATCCATGGGGGCGCGTGGGGCACTTACACGCCACAAAATCTATGCCATGGAGCATGCACGGCGCAATGCAGGTGCAGATGACGGCAGTTTTGGTGACGGCAGACAGCAGTGCGCTGCACAGCCCCACCCGGGCACTCCCACGCCGCGCCCCGGCATCATGATGCACCTCCCACCAGAGAGCTGTGTGACAGCGTCCGCTTTCATACTGCTGTGTTACACGGAGATGAACGCAGGAGCCCGGCAGCGAGGGCAACAGCAGGAAACCAGATGGCCAAAACCCCCAAAAGCAGACAACAGCAACAAGCAGCAACTGTCTCGGGTGATAAGCCACAACGACACTGCTTTGTGGCCAGCCAGCCCAACCCACCCTGCCAGCACTAGTCAGCTGTGCAGCGGATCCGCGGCCGGACCTCCCCGAGGACCTGTCTTATGTCATATCAAATATATATTTGATGAAATCTTTGCATGCTGATGCTTGCTACACGCACACAATACTCCCACATTGGAAGCTCTGAGGATTAATACTGTCGCTCACAGAATCTTTCGATCGAACGTTCCCGCGGCTGCGGCTGCGGTTGTTCGACTGCCGACCCAGACGCACGACTCGGATTGTACACTGCCAGTACAGAGGAAGTTCCAGTAACGCATGCGAAATGTTCGATGTGACTAGGTACCAGGGTTCTGCAGAATAGGTGTGGTTGATCACCAAACGTGCACGTGCACGTGGAGATTTCCACAACCCCATCCTGGACACTGTGGCGTGATCATGATTGCCAACTAGTACTGGAAGCTCCATGGATCCAAAGTCACATCGAGCGACCAAGCACATGTGTTTGCACGGACTTTCCTCGAGCTCCCACATTGTCACCCACCATAATGAACAGAGCGTTAACTGCAGTGCACCACGTGGCAGATCTAGAGGTATTTGTCGGTACTACTTTCCGTAACTGGACATGTCCGGCCATGGCTGTACCCTTGCGGTGTGCGCACTGCGTTTGCGCGGCTTCTGCTGCTCAGTGTGCTGCTTGCTTACTTTCCACAGCGCCGATGCCGCGCTCGGATCACTTTGCATGCCGGTCGCGTCGAATCACCTGTCGTATCTATATGTAGCTGCTGGAAGAAGCGTGGGAACGCAACCATCTGACGAGGGTGCTGACACTGGTTCTGTCCGAACTATCCGATGCAGCGCGAATTGTAAAGGCCGCAAGGACATGTGCAGAACCTATGTGTTACACAGTGAAAGATCTAGGACCCAGCAGCGCCGAGGCAACAGACCAGGCAACACGCAAACAGACAGACAGGCCACCGCAAGCACTAAGGCCACTCTCCGCACGGGCAAATGCCAGAACGAATTCGTTCAAACTTACGCCGGCACGAAAGCAAACGCACACCGTGGCACGCGCGCACACCAGTCTAGCGCGGAAGGGCGTGGCGGCGCGGGCTTGTCGCGCCAGTGCGCGGCACAATGTTGTGGACAGGTCGCGCATGGGTATGGGCAACCTATGTGTGCGTATACACAGAGAACGGGGTGCAGTGTTTGTCGGGTGCAGTGTTAGACGGAGATGAACGCAAGAGCCCGGCAGCGAGGGCAACAGCATGCGCAGGAAAGCAGACAGCCATAACCCCCTCAACAGCAGACACCAGTAACAAGCAGCTACTGTCCCGGGAGAAAACCACAACGAACCTACACAGCCGACATAACCACACCAGGCAAAGTGTGGTGAAGCTTGGGCGGGTCAGCACAACATGCACGGCAGACGCCTCTGCGGCGATGCCATTCGAGCTGCCGCGGCTGTGTTACACATTGATGCTTCTAGGACCCGCGGCTGTGTCAGCCATGCAGCTCTCAGTACTACTTAGTTCAACTTAACTTCAACAAAAAGTTTCCGCGGCACAGCAGCGTGCCGCGACATAGGAGCGTGCCGCGGCGCTATATATTCAGCATTACGCAGCCTGATTGTCGGAATCATCCTAAGCAATCACTCCTCCGTCTGTCCCGTTCTCGCCGAATAGTGTCTGTGCACAGCGCTTGGCTGGCTGCTCTCTCGGCATGTAATTACAGGGTTATAAGTCACCTGCGAACGGCTGCCACTTGCAGGCTTTACCGGCTGGGCCAGTTCCATGTACATGGATACGTACGGCTCGAGACCGTCTCGTACACACGTGCTTGTCCATGACAACATTTCTACGGGTATCACAATCTTGAAAGGATTGGGGAGGTGGAAGGGGGACACGACGCGGTCTCCAGGTGCGCTTGTATGCTCAATGCCACGTGCGATAGTCCACGACCGTGTGCAGCGCGCTGGCGCACCAGGCGCCGTGCCAGGCTTGTTGCTGCCACGCCGCCGTACTTGATTGCGGCGTGTTGCTCCTGCGCCGATCTGGACTGTGCCAGTCAGCTCGGCGCTGCCTCAATGCCTGTGGCTTGTTCGTTTCTCCGCTCTATTCCCTGCAATGCTGAGGACTTGATCTATCAGTGTAACACAGCATTGCCATGGCTGGAATGGGCCCTGCCAAAGTGTGTGTGTGGACGCTGCGGCAGCAGAGCATTTGATTGGGGATGCTGTGGCTCAGTCTAGACTTCAACTGGAAGGTACATTTGATATGTGCACAGCACCGCCACGAGTTTCACTGTCAAAGCTGACATGTGTTACACTATCATAGATGTGTTACACGGAGATGAACGCAAGAGCCCGGCAGCGAGGGCAACAGCAGGAAAGCAGACGGTCAAAACTTCCGAAAGCAAACAACAGCAATAAGCAGCAACTGTCTCGGGTGATAAGCCACAACGAACCGACACAGCCGCACAGCCGCACAGCCGACGCAACCACACCCACGCATCCACACACACGCGCACTCCCGCACCCCACCACCACGGCCCCCACCGGCACAGCCGCACATAGCACCCACCAGCCACACTGTGTACTACGTAGTGGGTATACCGTCCACCCCAGCAAACCCAGCCACCACCGACCCCCCTACAGCAGCCGCCCCACTACAGCCGGCCCCACTCGAGCACTCCCCCACGGGCCCCCCGCCCATGAGAGGCCGGGGGCTTACGCCCCCCACAGCGCAGGGCGCACCAGCCCTCCCCCCACAACTGCCCGGCAGGGGCCTGAGGGCGGGGCGCGAAGGGCACTGGCGGCGCCGCATCGCTCCCCCCGCGGCAACTCACGGGAAGGCAGGGCGGGCCAGCACGATAAGACGCGGGGCCGGCCTGCGCCGCTGCAACCACGGCCCCCGGTCCATCAAGGCGGCCAGCGGCCGCCTACAGCACGTCCGACGGGACAGCGCGGCCAGGCACCACCGCCCGGCCGGCAAGCCGCACGCGCAGCAGAGCCGCAGCAAGGACCTGGCGCGTCACACCACGGCACAGAGTGGTGGACAGTTCGCACCTGGCATTCCGCAAGAACACACACACACACACACACACACACACACACACACACACACACGATTCTGTTGTTCGCCTGGACACGGCCCCCGAAGCAGCAGCGAAGTCAGCGATTTTATTCAGGAAGGTGAACGCACCCGTGCCCACACGGCCAAACGTCTCATGCGACAGGGCCACAAAGCGGCACGCGCCCATACCGGAGCGGCCTTAGTGGGGTGCTGCTGTTGGGGGGTCGGTGGTGGCTGGGTTTGCTGGGGTGGGCGGTAGTACGCAGCGTAGCTGGTGGTTGCTGTGTGCGGCTGTGCCGTGGGTGCCGTGGTGGTGGGGTGTGGAAGTGCGTGTGTGTGTGTGGATGCGCGGGTGTGGTCGTGTCAGCTGTGTCGGTTCGTTGTGGCTTATTATCTGAGACAGTTCCTGCTTGTTGCTGCTGTCTGCTTTCGAGGGGTTCTGGTCGTCTGCTTTCCTGCTGTTGCCCTCGCTGCCAGGCTCTTGTGTTCATCTCCGTGTAACACCCTCATCTAGCCCTGAAAGATAGCTGCAGTGCTTCACAACATCCCTACACGTCCCATTGGTATGGCAGGTCCACGACATTGTGGACGTGACCAGCCTTACCGCTGCGCAGTGCCTGCAAGCCCACCTCCCCCATCGCCACGGCGGGATGGCCTCCGCAGGTTCACCCGGCCCATCGCCGACGCTGCCCGCCTGTCGTCTGCCGCGCTCGCGCATGCAGCCCTCGCGGAATGAACAGAGAACGGCTTGCCGTTCCGTGGCGCTGCGGGAGTTGCCATGTGCCACACTCTCGACAATTTGCACCAGCAGTGGCGGAGCATCCCGGGGCTGTCTGAGTGCCCCGACACCCCCGCAGAGTGGGCTGGCCTGAGCGGGGGCGGTCGGCCACCCGCATGTCCCGGCTGCAGAAGCGGTCAGCCGGGCCGAGTCTGACGCCCGCACGGCCGCGCTGCTTGAAGCGATGGATGAGGGGACGCACAGCCCATATTCGGAGACACGCGAACAAAGCCTCGCAAGCCAGGAAAGCTGCGCAGGCTCGATGGCGTTGGCTTTCCTGAAAGCCAGACCCGGTGCGACTGAGCTTGCTGCCATGGCGTGCCATGTAAATGTGCGCATGCGCCTTGGTGAGGCGATGTTCAGCGGCCAAGGGGCGGACGGCGACTGCGTGTGCGGCTGGGCGTCGCCTGCTGTCGGGTTGCATGCCCTCGTGTGTAACGCAGTGTGCTGCACGGTGTTTGCTCGTCACGATGCGGTCATGCAGGTATGGCGCCGCCTCATCCTGCGGGCGAGCATAACAGCGTCGCTTAAGCCCATCATCAAGAGCCTCTTATAGTACCCAGCCATGCCGGGCGCGTGGCCTCCATCGCAGCAGCCGGGCCCCTCCTGTGAGTCTGCTTGCTTCGCAACGCCTGGTGCTCCCACTCCACCCATCCTGCCTCCCATCGCCTCGGTCGTGACTTCAACCCAACATGGCACCCGGGCGCTCACGCGCTCACCACCGGCCCCTGCCATTGTGCACCCTTCCGGAGTTGCGGACACCCCCACTCCGTACGAAGGCGCCGCCACGGCGGCTGGCACCGAAGAGGATGCCGGCGCCGTGGCCGCGGTCGCCGCTGCTGCCATCTCGGCTGTCATCGTCACGGCCGAGGTCGCAGCTGCCGCGGCTGAAGAGGCCACCGCCATGGACGTCGACGTCTTCGGCGAAGCGCCCTTCGGCCACGCTGGCACCCAGGAGGTCAGTGCCGCCGCCACCGCCGCCGCCGCCGCTGCCGCCGCCGCTGCGAACGCTGTGGAGACGGAGGATGACGCGCCGACCTGCATATCCCCGGCGTGCCCTGCCGCTGGCGGTCCCTGCAGCCCCTGGTCTGCTGCGGCTTCTGCCCGCGGGCCGCCGGGACCGCGCAGCTGCGGATTGCGCCCGCCCGCTGCCCCCGCGTTCGGACCGTGAACCGGAATGGGGGTCACCTCCTCGTGATGATGCCCTGCGCTTACCCGCCCCCCGCTGAATCCCTGCGATTGAGCGCAGGCTGCCGGGTGCGTGGCGGTGCGCACCCCCGGGCACGCAGCATGTCCTCGCCCTGCTGAGTCTGCCGCAGCTGGGCCATTCACGTGGCAGGAATGCCACGCACCGTGGCTTGGGGGGGTGGGGCATGGGCTCGCATGGGGGGTGCATGTTGGGGCAGGCATGCGAGTACTCGGCTGGGGCTGTGTGCGGTGCTATTTCTGGCCATGGGGTGTTTTGGTGGGGTGGGGTGTGTAAGTGGTGCTAGCCATAGTTGCGGGCTGGCGGACGGTGGTGCGTGGTGTGGGCGGTCGGATCGCGTGGCTTAGGCGTGATTGTCGCGGTTGTGTAGTGCGGGGGTGTGGGCTTGAGTCAGTCCGTTGTCGCTCGGGCGCCTGTGCGTGTTGGTTCTCGCTCATGCCTGCTTTCTGAGGTATGGTTACTTGCTTGCCTGCTTGCTTTTTTTGGCCCGGCCTGTGCTGCCCAGCCTGTGCATGGGTGTCCGTTTTACACTGACACGGACACTGACCATGTGTAGTGCATGCAAATTCCACGTTGTTCGCAGATGAGCGATGTTGCGAATGTCCCCATTGGCCACTGGCAGCCTCTATCCAGAGATCTGAGGACAAAATCTGACCTGAACCTGCACGGACTCCCTCCAGCTGCAGCCTCTCGGTCCGGCCCTTCCCCTGCCGTCGGACCGATCAGGTCGGGGCCAGTGACTCCGGTACCAGTTGATGTGGACGCTGACCGTGCTACTTGTTTGTGTTCTTTGTTTCCTGCCTCCTCTCTCGGCTATGTTGAGGCCTTCATCTATCGCAGTGTAACACATGTATACGACATCCAGTTGCAACGGAACAGTACGCTGTCGGGCTGGCATATGTGTTTCACCTAGAGTAATTGTCCAAATTAGACATGACGGCGGTAGCCAGACGTGGCTCTGATGCATCTCACTAGCCCTGCAGATTACCTGCAGATCGCACTACAGCTGCCTGGGCACGCAGTCCAACCGATCCGTACGCGGGCTGTAGAAGAATGCTGGCCACTGCGCTGCGCTGGGGACAGGGGAAGCTGCGGCAGCGCTGCAAGCATTTAGATCTGTCCTTGGAAGCGCTGGCCAGCAGGCATGATGTGATCGTTAGAATTCGCAGCATCAACAGCAGTCCTTCTAGAATGTTGCGCCCTCCTGCAGGCATGCAAATAGACGCGCGAGGGACTTGGCAGCTGCGGCGAGCGTCAAGGAGGGCACGTGAGCGGGCGCGATCCGCAACTGCAAGCTGATGCTGCATTTGTGTAGACTCGGCGAAGCTGTGCACATATGGTGGCTACAGGGTTGCTTGCGGATGATCCCTTAGTATTCATATGCATGACGTGAATGCATGTCATGGCACATCTCCAAGCATGCGTTGACTCCCAATAAAGTACCATACGTGACCTCTTCGTGACGCAGAGTCGTGCCTTGCTCGCGTTCTACACTCTCTGCCGTGGCTTCACACAACAGGGTCTCGCAGCGACTCCGCTGCGCAGCTGGCTTTCAGGGCGGGCGGTGTTGCCTGGCCACTCGGTCCCGTCGGATGGGCTGCAGACGGCCACAGGCCGCTGCGCCGCGCTGGGGGCTGCAGTTGCTAGGACGGTGGTCCCCACCGCGTCTGTACGTGCTTGCCCGCACCTGCCAGTGCATGACTCCGTTGCCGCGGATGTGACGGTGTGGGCACCCTGTGTATCCTCGCCTAGCTGCGTCTGCTGGGCCGTTGTGCCGGGGCCGGCCCGCGCCTCTGGGCTCGAATGGGAGTTGCATGTTGGGGCTGTTAGTGAGTTCTCAGTTGGGGCTACGGTGCTGTGGTGCTGGGGCAAGGGTCTGTGTCAGGGGTCGGGTGTTTGCTGCATCTTGGGTGTGAGAGCACAGGTGGCTACGGCTGCGTGCTGGCGGCCAACGACGTGCGGTGTGGAGGTTGGAGTGCATGGAGTTGGCTTGGTTGTTGAGGTTGTGTCAGTGCATTGTGGCTAGGGGACCGGTGCATCTTGATGCATGCTGCTAGCTGCTTGCCGGGGTTCGGCGCTTGCTTGCGTGCGATTGCCGTCGCTGGAAGGCTCTTGCATTGAGTTCCAAGTAACACATGGACAGGTTGGTCGAGCAGGCACTCTAGCCGGGCGTGTCTGGTACAACCGATGACCTTCGAATTCCAGTGCTGACGAGCTTCCACTGGTGCTTGTATGCAGGTACCGATAGCTGCACCCAGCCCTTCGTACTGTGATGCGGCCTGGGCTGCGACCTACAGCCAACTCTGCAACGTATCTAAAATACAGCCACCGCCGAGCTGCAGATACAACAATAAGCTGAGACGCGACCGTCACCCTCAAGGCCTTGAGAGATGCGTGTGCAGGCCGTGCAGCACCCACGCACACACCGGAGCGTTGGCAGCAGATGGCCATTGCAGCAGACTCTCTGCAGCGTCACATGGAACCACTGGCAATGCCCTGCTGTGGGTGTGTGTGTGCTTCAGGTTTCGTGAGGCCTCCCAGCCGTTGCAGCTGATGCTGGCGCGGCATGTTAATGGTGAGATGCACGCTTCGTCGGTGTGGGCGTATGGGTTCAGACGAGTGTGTTTCATGGCTTGTGCGGGTGGCAGTGCCGCTCGTGCTGCTTGTTGCGCTCTGTGGTTGTATTCCGTGGCGCCGGCAATATAGTGCTCTGTCGCCATGTACCACAGCGTTGGTGTCCACAACGTCGCTGCTGCTGACGCCAATCGACTGTTGTGGGAAGGATCTTTGTTAACGTTCTGGCCAGCGCTCACTAGTACTGTAGGGCAGCATATTCCATAGCTCATCTGTATACGTCTGTAGTCGCCTGTACACGCGTCCGTACACAGCACTGCGTGTTACATGGGCCTTTGTCAGGTCGATGGATGTCAGTTTCGTGTAACCAGCACCCAGATCATTGCTCAGTGTCCCCGCGCTGCTGAGCTCTGTACAGGTCGCCGCGGCTGGTTCTGGAGCAACTTCGTGCCGTATACAGCACATGCTGCTGGATTCTGGGCTCTGTCCTCATGCTGCATGTTTGCGGTGTTAGTAGTGTCCTTGTGAATGTTTCTGGGAGTGCGCTTTATGACAGTGTGGGAAAGCTGTGCTGCTTGTGACTGTTCCTTGGATTACCCGCTCCTCCGGGAAACCGGAGCACCTCCCTTAAGCCGCCTTTGAGATCAATCATCATATGATACATACACATGCGTATGTACGGTGTGATCAACTATCATACAGGAGCATGTGATCAGTCCGATGCAGGTTCTTATGCATGTAGCAGCCAGACCTGGTGGGGTGGACCTGACATATCGCGGGGAACCAGAATCTATCGCAAAACAGACATGTGTGCTCAGGGCCTGTGCGTGCACGCAGACGCGACGATCGAACTTGTATGTGCTGGCTCACAACATCAACCTCTTTGTATGAAACACTACAGTTGATATGCAGTCAGTTTGAAACAAGTTCTGCTCTGTAAATACAAAACGCTCGTACGCCTGCACCCGTCACGCCTGACCATTCCAGACCACACTGTCGCTGTCAAATTTGTTCATCGTGGCTGTATCTGGTGCGATCTCTTCTGACATGGAATTCGACGACAGATGCAGTGTCATTTCAAGAGCACTAGAGTAGGTCCAGGTTCAAGCAAGGTCGCGCGCGCTATAGGCCTAGCTACAGGGAACGCCAGCGACTGAGCATTCGCGCGTTTACACAGACATGCCGCCAGGAGTTGACGAGAGTGATCTGCCAGTGACACCTGTGCGAATTAGCCTGCTCATGGGAGCCCTTGCGCCTGTCTGGCTGAATAGAATGGACCGGGCAGCGAAAAAATTGCCCGACGATCAGTTCGAAGCGCCTACAAGCAGTCTCGAGCGAGGAACAATGCTTATGGCGAGTTTCTGTTACCCATGGCCGCAGAAGGCAGCCATTCATGCGCGTGATGTTGTTTCGTGCACGTGCCTTGCAGCGTCCCGTTGGGTGATGGTTCTATGGAGCTCGCGCAGTGCGGTCCGCAGTGGCTATCAGCTGCCGGCCTCCAAGGCCGGATTGCTGACTGGGCAAATCGCGGGGCATCTCCACGCTCAAAGGCATTCAGAGTAGCTGCACATTGTCGCCATTTTGTTACAGCACCGCAGCAGATCAGTTGGCAGCTGAAACATGTGGAGCCTGGGCCAATTTCACTACAAGAATGACTTGCACCCGAACTCGCGTCGGGCCTGGCTGGTCGCTCGACATACCACCCGACGTGGCTGGCGTACAGACGTCTGGCGGACCGCTATCAGGCGCATCGGCACAGAGCACACCGTTGCGGTCAATAAAGCATGTATTATCTACTTTGAACGTGTCTGTATGTATTCCAACTGGTTTGGCGGCAATCGGGCCACGCCTGCTGAAGTATTGTCCCGATGGCACCCAGTTGCCCGACGGCTCAGTTCAGACAGACACCCGACGGGCATTGCTCGTCGGACGGTATACCGCGGTAGCTACAGTTTTGCCCCAGACCTGTGCGTGTAATTGCACGTTTCAGGCGACTTGTATGCGTAATATTGTCACTCTTTCAATCATGTCTGTGCTCGAGTGTGCAGACACATGCGCTAGTCACACGCGTACGGTCGGGCTGTGCGCTGTCGCGGGAATGCGCGTTGGACTTGCAAAACACGGGCCTGTGAATTGGTGCAGGTGGTGCAGGCCTGCAACATCCCTGTGAGTCTGTATCATTTGCCTTTCCCTCCCAAATTGTTTCGCGAGACTGCTGCTTGGTCGTCCGATATTGGTCCCCCGACAGAGCACCCGCCAGACGCGAATCGCTGTCACTACAGATCGCTAGGCGTGAGGGACTACAATTCTTGCGATGGAAGTCCCATTAGATCACTTGGCGAAGTTTTATCCACCTGGCGTCCCGGTGAGAGCAGGGCCAGTCAAGCGCGGGCGGCCTTCTAAGAAAGATAAGTGCTCGAACCGGCTCCCTTCTGTCTTGCAGATGGCAGAAACCGGTTTCATATGGTCAGTTGATTCCATGGATACCCTTGATCGCGCCTCTGTGCTTGAGGGAAAGCAAATTCCGCCTGGGCGGTGGAAGTGCATTAGTTGTGGGCAGATCCGCCTCCCCAAGCCTGCGGCTGACGGAGGCGATGCAAATGCTGTGTCCATGGACATGAGAGGGGCAACCGAACATAAGAAGGACAGCCATGCAAACGAGGTGGGGTTTTCCCAATTCAGTCAATTGCTCCCGTAAGTCACAGACTGACAGGCTGCATATTGTATCCACACATCTGACTGTGTTGGGGATTGTTTCTGTTGAGGACTCTCTGTTGAACTTGCTGCCACCCGTCAGTAAGACTTGTTGGTGCAGGATATGGTTACGACCCAGAACTTTGCTGCGGAGGATGATGAGAGACGCCATCTTCCACTGTTCTGTGAGCAAATTGATGCTCTCATGGGGAAGGAGGTCGTCACCAACAGTGCGGGCTTGAATAAAGCGTTGGATGCCATCCGCAAGTCCATCATGCCAGCAAATCCGCCACAGCAACACGCTGCAGCTGAACAACTGCCAACAACCAGCCACCACGACATGGGGGATGCAGACCATCACATGCCCACAGGGAATGATTCACTCGCTGCAGCTGATTCATGCTGCGCAACCTCACCACGATACAAGCGTCCTCGTATCCGTCTTGGCTTACCCCCACGTGTGCTTGAGAAAGCGTCTGCAGCAGATGACGCGGCTGCCCGGCAGTCAAAGAAATCTTCGCCATGCAGTCGACGACACTTGTGGAAGGAAGAACATCCATCACTGGAAGCGGTGTGCTTCGCATGTGGCATGTCCCGCTTGTCTGGTTACTATACCATGAACCACAGAGTCGCTAGTCTAATGTGCATGCATGAATGAGTGGCATCGGTCTTGATGGCTTCTGAAATTGTAGGCATTTCCAACGAGGCACCGCGGCGGACTCGCTGACGAGGAGGAGGATGATGAAGAGGATGCAATTGAGCTACCAGGCAATATCGAAGACTTCAGGCAGCTGCTGGGTGGCCACGTGCCGCTGGATTTCATACAAAATCCTGACTGTTGGGAGGCAGATGACCACCCTCTCGAGGATCAGGATGATCTTAACGGTGACGACGATCAACAACTGGAATCCGATGATGATGAAGACGCACAGTACGAAGATGATC
>JALKAD010001004.1:0-23221 GCA_024500015.1 Ulva compressa | reverse complement strand
TCGCATTGCTCGAAAGTAGCATGAGCTATTCTGCATCGAGTCACTGACCCTCCAAGCCACGCAGGCAGCATCACAGGTGACACTGCGGTGCTCTGTCTGCTCAACAATCTGGAATTTGAAAGGGTGGGCTCACATGTGGTGGCCCATTAGCCACCAATGCCACCAATGCCACCATGCATGGTACCATGCCACCAATGCCACGCATGGCCACGATAGTACACCATGCAGCATGGCACTCACTTGTCGGTGGCACCCGTCAAAGAGTGCACATCCAATTTGCAACTGGAGGGTTGCTCCTTGGCAGGGAGATCTCCCCCGAGAGTGCAGCTTCCTCACAGGCATGCACCTGTTGATGCAGTGGCAAAGCCAGGGCTGCTGACTCATGAAAGTGGCCACAACTGCTGTGACTCATCTGGGCATTCACCTGCTTCTCCAATGGAACTCATGTAATTTAGCAGACACGAGCAACCTCCCTCCTTGCATTTTCCATTTTCCAAACTGCATTTTCCCGCTGGCTGGATCACATCAGGCGCCTCCTTCATGATATCATCCTGGCCTGCACACTCTTCCAAAGATAATGCTGTACACAAGCATCTTCTGGGGTTGCGTTGCTGTGTCTGGTGGCCATGATCTCAATGGCCATGACTGTCTCAGCACCTTCAGAACTCTGACTGCCTCTTGAATAACACCTCTGCCGTCATGCCTCAGACCATGCTTTACCTCAGACCATGCTTCACTGTTGCAGCAGACAATCCTTGCTCCACCTGGGACTGCCGATCTTCTGCATCTTCTGTCCATCAGTAGCGCTCCGACATCCTGCAGCACTGCTGGCCATGGCATTGACCATCTGTCTCCCGCCAGCAATACAACCCTCCACACAGCTGCGTGATTAGGCCTTGACAGCTCTGTCTGACGCTCCCGCCACCTTGGCCAGGCCTTGCATGTGGCAGTCTGGGTCTACAGCAACAGCTCTGTGCGTCCCTTGTTCATCCGATGTGTCAGCACCACCTGGTGTGGCCATTCTTGCACTGCCTATTGTGTCTTGGGGTGGCTGCCTGGAGTGGCTATGTGCCTGCTGCTGAGCCACGGCAAAACTACAACGAATTAGAGTGCATATACAAAATTTGTTTCAGTGATATTGCTGGATATTCGGGTCAGTGTGCCCCAGGAGGGAGCTATGCTACCAGATGAACTCTTCATATGGTAGGATCCAGTTGTGCAGGTGTTGCAACACATGTTGAGCCACTGTATGAGCACCATGCAAGCACCATTGACTCTGCATCATTGTTCAGCAATGAGAGGCTTGGAGTTGCATGGCTCCAGGCCATGAATCTGTATGGAGACCTTCTAATGCTGAGTGTGAGATGTGCCCCAAGATTTAAAAAGCACATGTGTTTCTTGTTAGGCCACAGCAGATGTGTTTGCATAATATTCATGGCCTAATTAGGTAATATGGTTGTGGATACACTTGTGGCTGTTGTGGCACATGGTAGTCAGCTCCACAGTATTTTCATTTTCTGGAGCAGCACAACCGCAGTTCTCACTGGTCCCCCCCTTTTGTGAGGCTCAGGGCCACCACAGTTCACACTGCAGCTTGCACATGCACATCAACATCACATCAACATCAACTGAGGTCCCCTGTACCTCCCTGCACAATTGCAGTGCCCCTTGCATGTTTGTGGGTTGTATGGGCTGCCACTACAGTGCACTAGTGGGCCACACCAGCTGCCATGCATGCCATCAAATCATATGCATACCATGGAACTCCATCTTCAACTGTGATCCATGCATCTACATACAACAGCTCTAGCCATCTGCATGGTTCAGACTGTCTGTGACCAACAGCTTGACCACTTGCCTACCAGGTGTTGCTGGTCTGGTGCCCGGTAGTCCCATGGGCGCCCGCGGTCTGTCAACATTGTAATGCATTGCCATGGCTTCCAGCCAGCCTACTGTGCACCTGCTGCAAGCCTGCGCATGGTCACACTCAGTGCCCAGCGTTCTTCGTGGTGTACTGTCACAGCAGCTGTTGTCAGTCAAACAGAACTCTGGGCCTGCCTGTTGTCTACCACCCCTCCTTTTTCAGAGTGCCGCAGTCAGTAAGTAATGGAGCAACCAGATGAGGACTCCTGCAGTGCCAGCAGTGCCTGTCATCATCCTCATTGCAGCCTGCTTTGAAAAATACATCCTGGCCAGTGGCCAGTACTAGTGGCTACATGGCTACATGTACATACCTGAAACAGCATGTGAAATACCCGCACTCGCCACGAACCTACCATGCATGTGCACACCTTGGCACCACAATTTATATGCGCGAACGCCGGCGGGTACCTCGATAGACCTGGCCACCGCCGGCCGGTACCCCGATAGACCTGACCACTCAGTCCACTCGGAGCCGGGCCGCTACCGATTGAACCAGGCCATACCATGATGGTAGCTGCATCAACATTCAGGCGGTATCTGCGCTCCGATTACTGTTTGTTTGTCATGACTGAACTAGATCAACGTGGTCCATGATGTGATTCGGCCCTGCCCACTTCGGCCATTTCCACGACCGCTTCGCCTGCAAGGCCAGCAGGCGCAGCTCACGCGCCGCATGCTGCACGAGCTCACTAGTTGCCTGCCCGAGCGCCACAGACGAGTGGCCGTTTGCGTGAGCGTCTCACTACCTGTAGCTGGCATTACGCTGATAGCGCGCCACCGACCAGCGAGCGTGAAGTTCACGCCGGTCAGGAAATCGGGCCATAGTTAATTGCTGACGGTCGCAGCGCGCACGTTCCGTGTCCTGTTCACAGCGCGAATGGCCGTGGGTACTGTCGAAAACATGATGCAGGGTGACATGACGGCGGTGCCCAGATGGGCTGCACACTCTCCCTCGGGCGAGGAGACGCCGTTAACGTTGTCTTCGAAGACAAATTCTAAAGTGGCTGCAGGGTAGTTTCCTGAACACAGACATTGCTTTTAGTCGCCTAGGCCTGGCTGGGTAATTGAGCCTCGCCGGGGTGCCAATTGGGCAGCGCAGCGCTCCGATCGTGTTTTGCGATTGCGCCGGGACTAATTTTGCACTGGCTGCCATTCCTACTCGTACTTTGCAGTGCTCGGGATCACGACGACCAACCTGTTGCAATTGTGCCGAACTCGGGTCAGGTGGCAGTCAAGTATTGCCGAATGCGTACCAACATGCGCATCGCTATGTGTGTCTATGAGCCATCAGCCAAGGCCGTTGCTGTATCTCGTCCGGCCGCATGCGGTTCTTGAGTTCGTGGGACTGCTCTCTGACGTTGTCATGTTTATCGTCGAACCTGCATCCATCAAGTTCACGCGTTGACCAGCAGTGAGCAGGCCGGCTCTTGCACATGGCCCTGGCATTCATTGCGTCAGCCCCCTGCGACGCACCCCACGCTGTCGCGTGACTCCGAGGTCTAGCTCTCTCAGCACACCGCCTTGTGCTGTGACTGTGCACCTGGTGCTGCTGAGCGCCACACCTGCCTTGCGCAGCTGACTTGTTCGCCCTCGGGGCGCCGAACCAGATGGACTATCCACGCACAAGTCATTCGCAGATGAGCTGTGCATGGCCGTGCTGGTTGTGACGCCGTCTAGCTAGACGTCTGTAGGCGCGGCGCCCGCTGCCAGAAGGCGCGTACAGGCGGTACGATCAGCCGCACATGAGGCGGTTGTACCAGGCCTGTGCAGGGCGCTTGAAAACTCTCGGTATTCCCGGTTTCCGATCTCGAGATGAACCGGTTGCATCACGAAAATGGCAATGCAGACCGGATTGGCCATACAAAGTAACACCAAACATGTTGTGACATCCCGGGGTTTTATTTTTTTCCGCTGTGCGTTCGACCGGGATTTAGCCACAACGAAAACACCCGGTATCACGGCGGGGTGTAGAGGTCTGGGTACCACCCCCGACTCGAGTGCTCCTTTTGTGATGCAAGGGGTTTCCTAGTTTGCGCTCCGTCATATTAAGGATTACTGATGGCATTCCCCGGCAGGCCTCTTATATCAACCGAACCTACCGAACTGGCGATCTGTGCATGAAAGTTTTTGCTAGGTGTACAGAAGCTGCCATGCGTGTAGCTGTTCTAAAGGTGCAACTGCAGCGCGACGCCAGCCACCGGCGCGGGTTCGTGCGTGCACATGCTACTTGACCTGGCGGGACGCTTGCATGTAAAGTATTGTACTAGGGAGAGTCCGCACCAAAAACAAACAAGGTGTGTGCACACCTGTAGCAGCCGAGAAGACTGCCACAACGAACGTGTTGCAGTGTTGCACGATGTGAAGTCACCCAACCGGTCCTGGTCCTTGCAAGTCCGCGGCGTGCCATGTTAGGCGGACTTGCACGTTCGCAACATTTTCGCATTCACCACCTGACAAATTTCAGCAGTACTGCAAAAAGTGTGCACTTGTACTACAGCGACCGCCTTAGGCACTGCCACGGGGACACTGCTTTACAATTTCAGGCATGCAGGCTAAGATATCGTAAATTCAAGAACAGCAGCGCTCAGCACTCGCGGCTGCGCTTGCCGGAACTTTATCAGGCATCGGCATAGGAGGCAGGGAGCACAGGCGACGTCGCGGGGGTCAGGTACAAAGCCAACTCTTCTATGTCGATCGCCGAAGGTGACAGTTTGTTCTGCACATGTGCCATTACAGTCGTCGGAAGCGTGAGATCACATTCCTAGTGAGGCTGTGGTATAATTACATTTGCGCGTACCCGGGAACTAGTCATGAGAATCACTCATTACGCGACTATTGGGTACTGCGCATCGTGCGAAAAGGCCTGCTCCATCACGACGGTGAACTTGTAATGCGGAAGTGGCTATATGTGCACAAGGAAAATGATATTCTGGAATATGAATACGTCGCAGCTCATGCACGATGATCATGCAGCAGACCAGTCAGTCACAGCTGGGTCAAGCGCAAGGCAACGCCTGTTGCTCGAAAGGACCTCACTTCTGCGTGTGAGGCATCGTTTCGCTTTCATTGCCGTCTCTGCGCTGGTCACTGAACATTCCTTGCAACAGCGCAAACACGCGTAAGCCTACACTGCACAGTACCCAGCATACTAGGCGCCAAAAGCTACATCCAACATCAAGATATACTTACCGTTGATACTATTCGGCTGGCTTGTCCTTGGATGAAGATGACGGCCGGTAGCAGGCCACAGCGATGCGCGCACACTGCGGCGAGCAGATGGGGCCCAGCATGACTGAACCCGCTTCAAAGACTTTTTAGTGGTTCATTGTTGAGGTTTGCTCCGTCCTGGCGCTGGTTCCTGTTTAGCTGAGGCCCGTTGCATATAGAAGTGCCACCGCAGAGCTTGCAGTGTACACTAACGAACAGGCGGTAGTGGAAGCCGTGGCCGACGCGATGAGAAATCACAGGTTCTCCTTAGCTCTGCTACCATTGCAGTACAGGCTCGTCGAACTCGTGATGAATGCTTGTCTGCTCGAGCGGATGGCGCAGGCAGTAGGTTGCAGAATCGCGTGGATGACCTTGGCAGGCGCTTTGTCTAAACACCGAGTGTGCATCACACCAGCATGCTGCCCGTGCGCCGCGTCGCGGGCGATCGCACGGGGCTGTCGCTTCTGATCGAACGTGTGACGCGCTGAGTCGTCCGCAACGGCACTCGGTCCGCCCGTCGGGCCCACTCACGCGCAATCTTACCCGCACGCCACCTGCACGCCCCACCGGCGCGCCTCGCGTGCTGAGTGTGTGTCAAGTAGAGCGTACTGATTGCATACAACTGCATGCGCGCGGCAGCCTCACTGGCCCGTCCAGCTGCATGTTTCTCCAGACTCTGAGTCACTGGCCCATCCCGCTGCAGATCCAACCCACTGCACCTCGCCCACTGAGCCGCCCGCGAGCCCCCGTCTGCATGGCACCCTCCCTCCCAAAGGTGCACCCAATGCCCGTTGAGAAGGCGCACTCTGCCGCCAGCGCGGCCATGGCGAGCCACGCCCTCGCCAGCCAGCCGCGGGTGTTTATCCCCACCTCTGTGCATACGCACATGTACGCGTCTGTCGTCAACGCCGAGGCAGCCGCCGAGGCCGCCCGGCAGGCGTTGCATGCTGCGGAGGCCGTCGCTAGCAAGGCGTCCGCGGCTGCCGACATCGCCCGCCGCAAGGCCGCCGTGGCCGTGGCGGCAGAGGAACAGGCTCTACAAGACGTGGCGCTGTGCAAGGCAGCGGCCGCGATCGCCATCGAGCACCACACCTCCACCGTCCGGAACCTCCTACAGCTGCCACAGGGTCCCGGCCAGGACCACAACACCGATGCCGGGCCCGTTGCCTCGGCATCCCCCCCCCGCACGTCCGCGGCGCCGGCTGCACCGGCCTCGCTGGCGCCCACCCTCGCGGCTCTCGCCGCCGCGGGCGAACGCAGCGCCCAGGACAACGGCGACGCGCTTGCAGTCGCGGCGGCAACAGCCGTGGCCCGCGCATGCATCCAGCAGCACATGAGCGGCTCCTTCCAAGCCTTCCACGCCTCCACGGCCGAGCCCAGCGCCACGTTTGCAGTGCCCCAGCCTTCCGGCAGCCCCGCAGCCACCACCCCGCAGCGCCTCACAGGCAGCGCTACCGACAGCGCTGCGGCCAAGGGGCAGGCCGCCGCTGCTGCTGCCGCCCCAGGCGAGGCCACAGCACAGATGGAGCCACCGCGTCCAGCTGTGACAGGTGTGCTCACCCAGTCCAAACTTGTGGTTGTTTTCCATGGGTCCCAGAGGTTGTAGGGCACTTCACTTCCCGCATGGCAATCTTGGCAATATTGGCAATCTTGAACTGCGTCTGGATAGTGCACAAGTAGGTGGGGGTGGATATATCAGGAAGGGATGGCTCTGTGGCCACTGTGCCTGCGGTTCTAGTGTCTGGTGGATGCTCGTGGTTTCTGCTGTGAGGCTGGCACACAGTTGAAAACTGAACCCAGGTTGAGTGATCCATGCTTCTGTCTGTGGCCTCATTGTGCCTGTGGTTAGTGAAACTGTGCAGCCTCGCAGCAGACAAAGGGGTGGTTGGGCTGCATGCACACTCGCGTGCATGAATATGCATGACTGCAGTGCACATGGTTTCATGCTTGTGTGAGACGGGCAGAGAATGTTGTGCACCAGATGGGCCCCAGGCCTCCTCTGCTCTCAGTGGCCGCCCTTGAACGCTTCCTCGTGTTGTAAGAGCACGTGTGTGGGGCTCAACTGTATGTGAGCCCATTCGGATCAGATGCACATGTGATCCCAGCCTCGAGGTGCCCAGAGTAGTTGACACTCAAGTATGCAGTCTGCAAGCTTGTTCCATGTTGGCCTGTGCCACACCCCTGGGATCCCAGTCCGCACAGCTGGCACAGCCGTGCTGGCACACTGATTGACTCGGAGGCCAGTCAAGTGCTGCTGCCAGTGGTAGACTGTGCACTAGCTGTGGCCTAGTTGTGGCTGCTGCGTGGGTGTGTCACAGTGTGCATGGCCTGTGTGCATGGTGTTTCTCCAGCCTGGCCTGTCCATGGCCATCCTGGTGCAGCAGAAGACAAACTGCACTGCTTGCCAGTTAGCACCCAGGCTGGCATTAACTGCTGGTCAAGCACCTTTCGCCTCGCCCCGGTGTCTGCACTGTGGCACTGTCTTTCAAAGCTGCTTGTGTTCCAGACGGTATGTGATGATGTATCCAGCCACAAGAATTGCATCACATGGCACAGCTGCTACCCCCAACTGCATCTCAGAGCAGCTGCGCCAAGGCCCCCTGACCTCATTCAAACTTATGTCCACGTCAGGCCTTGTGTGGCCTGTAACTTGTGAAAAGCAAGCTCGGCACGTACATGTTGTCTGACCAGACCACACCAGCCCTTTAGGGTAGTTTCTTCGCAAGTTCGTATCTTATCACGCAAGTTTAGTAGTCACAACAGACACCACAGGTTTCTATCACGTCAGTTGTGGCTATGGCTAGGCCAATGTTCCACTGAGATCACCTTCGGTCTGTTGCAGTTGCAGCTTTGGCCCGTTGTAGTCTTCATTTCCTGTTGTAGTCTTCATTTCCTTTGCGTTTCTTTTTCATTCGGACTATTTCATCCCCGAGTCTGCTGGCATCTGTAATTGTTTGCATATATACTTCACTAGCAGTAGTGAAATGCACATTCGGCATGCATAGACTGCAGGGGGTGCTAATTTTCTGCCTCTTTCTGAGTTATTTTGCTTGCACATTGTAGTAAGCAGCAGACAGCAGACAACACAGCGGCTGCAGACTACAGCGCAACACCGCTCTGAGCTGGGGATTGATCAGGTGGTGGAGGTGACTGGGAAGGAGGGTGCCTAGAACTTCTTTCTAGAACTAATTGCGTTTTCCGACCTAGCCCAAAAATGTTTTGCACACCCTTGCCCAATCTCGTCACAGACACGACAGTCCGACGTTGTATATGCATACTTCACGGGCAGTCAGCCGTGAACTGCGTGCCAGCGCGATGCATCATGCTTGTGCGCGTGGCTGTCCCTGTGTCTTCTAGTGCAGCTGTGTTCAGACGACGATGCTGCAAATCCTCGCGTTGCACTGCGCGCGCGTCGATGTTCCGCAACAGCAGCAGGTTTCGTCACTCACTAGTGAATTCTCCATTCCATCTTCCGTGCATCTCTGGCTCGCCTGCGAGCATCGCAGTCGTGGCATACCCCACGTCGCGTGCACCTGCCCATTGCAACGCGTTGCTCATCTTTTGCGCTGAACCTCTCACGCGCTTGTGTGGGTGGCGACTCGCACACACCCACTCATTTTCGATGCATGCACTTGCGCGATGCGCATGCATGCATCGCACGTGCATCACATGGCATAGGAGCTTATATCCGCCCAAGCTGACCACTTTCACCAACACAAGATTCGGGTTCGTGCCGCGCCCACACACTCGATTGAGAAGCCATTGATGCTTCAGTGGTCGGCTGCAGCTACCATCCCGCCTCTTGCATCAGGGCGACTTCTGCGTGTTTTCCGAGATGAAGTGTGCTGAGGAGATATATGCATGCAGGCAAGGCTCACACTGGAGTTGAGAGGAATGCTGAGGATCAGGCTCCCCCGCCACGCTCGTCTGACATTCAGGCCGCAGCCGCTGCCACTCTCCTCGCGCTCTCAGAGGCCGCCGTCACGGGCCGCACCGCCAGCGCGCAGAGCCACTCCAAGCCGCAGCAGATGCAACCCTCGGCCTCCGAACCCGACATCGGCAACGCCTGGGCCGCCGCGGCCGCTGCGGCCATTGCCAACGCATACTCCAAGCGGCAGCGCACACCGCAGCCGCCGCCGTCGCAGCTCACAGCTGCCGCACCCGCAACTTCGAGTACACCAGGTCCGCGTCGGGGCCTCCTGTGTACCTTCTCCTCTGCAGCCAGACCGCGTGAGCATCATGATTTGATCTTTTGTTGCCGGCGAACCATTACCCAATACCATGTACGCATGCGAAATACACGGGCACCGGATTGATTATGAACCATGTGTAATTCGTGGCGGGACATTCGGCGAACTTGCGCTGCCAGCGCGGATGATGTCAGAGTAGGCGCCGCACACCTTCGAAAATTCTCGCGTGCGTCACATGGTCCGCCACGTGTGTGCCTTAACCCGAGTGCGCGAACCACTGTGTGCACGATGTCCTCGAGGAGAGCGCAATCTAGAGTCTGCACGTTAACGTGGACATTGCGGGCGCGGGTGACTGTACGCAAGAGCTGCGCATCAACATTTACATAGCTCCTGTGAACTGCTGCACACATGGACTGGCCACATTGGATTGGCACAAAGCCGGTCAAGTCAAGCCTCGACTGTCACAGGCTCCTGCCTGGAAGCGTGAGACGCTGCGTGACTAAGCGTCCTGACAGGCTGTTGAGGCAAGCCACTTGGCCCAGTGGGCTCCTTCATTACCACATACCACCTCTTGAAAGCTCCACTGTACATTCACATGATCCTACTCCGCACTGCCCCCACTGCCCTGCCCTTACTCAGTTCAAACTTTCAGGCAGCTGAGCTGGCCAGCTCCTCTTCTGTAGTCACACCCAGTCATGCCTGTGTGGCAGGTGCTCAGCACCCATGTGGCAAATACCGCACCCAGGCACCCCTGCAGGGCCCTGTGGCACATGTGACAGAGTGTGCCTGTACATGCTCCCTGTGCACATCTGACACCAGTAGTCATGCAGCCCTGTGCACTAAGTACAACCCTGAAAATGTAATGCAGTCACACTTGCAATCCCTGCACCTGTGTTGAAAGAGCACCATTGATTGGGTCGAATTACTGCCTGTGTGCAGCTGCAAGGCTAGCTTGCTGCCCGGGCGCCCAGAGTGAAATCTTATCCTGTACCTGCCCACCATGTGCACCCACGCTGGTTTCCACATACTGTGTTTTCAATTGTATGTATTATTCAATTTTGTTGTTTTTTTTCAGATGGTGGTTCGCTGTACGCAGACTTGAAATCAAGGAGTTGCAAATAAAGGCAGCACATGTACGCCACTCAACATGCACATACTGGTGGTTGTGGCAGACAGTATTCCCTGACATAGGTTACCATGTCTGCCCACATCTTACTGCTGGTCCATCTGCCAGATTTTGTGTCATATGGCCATCCTGTAGAATCAACCAACTTGCGAAAACCCTCTGATCTGCTCCCAAAGTTGTTTGTGATCTTGTCTCACCTCTGGCATGTGTGCATGCAGGCACACCAGGCCGGACCCCGGCCGCAAGCGGCACCCCCCGCACCGATGACGCGGCCGCGCGGCAAGCCGCTGTCGATATCATGGCCTCCCTGCCGGAGCGCAAGCGCCCCCGAGAGCACGACTTCATGTCCCCTGAGCACTCCGGCATGGCCAAAACAACCAGAACCGCGTCCGACGGCCACCCGCCCCGCGCACACACGCAGACGCCGCCGCCGGCTCCCGCCGCGCCCACCACAGCGATGAAGGACCTCTCAGCCGACGAGACGACAGCCGACATGGGAACGCCGGAGCCAGAGGTCGGCACAGAACACCGCAGCGCTCCCTGCAGCGCGCAGCACAGCACGCACGACGGCCCTCAGGTTCTCGGAGCGAGCGCGCAGGCGCTCATCTCGCGGGAGGCGTGGCTCAACGAGGCCGCCAACTACCCCCAGCACACCCTGGTGCGGCCCCTGTGCTGCGTGCTGCGCTCGAATGTTGCGTGTGAAATGGCCGGACAAGCCTGCTGCGTGTGCTCGGCGCTGAGCGGGTCGGCGGATCAGACGGTGCCGCGGCATGACGCTGTGAGAGTGGCTGCAGGCGCACCTGCCGCCGATCACGATTCTGCCAGAGGCGCCGGTGGCGTCGTCGCTGGCGCTGCTGTGCCGCACGCCCGCCGAGAGCGAGATGGCTGCTGCGCGCGCCAAGCTGGAGCGTGTCATCGCCGGCCAGGCCGACGTTCAGGACGCGTTTCCCTACAAGATGGAGTCCTCGATCTACGTGCGGCCCCCTGCCCCACTGTCGCCACCCATACATGTGTACTTGCAAATTAATGGACCGCGTCATCTAAAAATTGCGCTCAAACGTGTCTATCAAAGCTGCTGTATTTGGGTATGCACAGCCAAAACATCTCACGTGAGAGATGAGCGGTTCTGTATTTGGCGGGAGCATGGTAGGCAAGTGAGCGTGCTCACTCGGCGCACTGCAGCCCCGTGCAGTGTGTGCTGTCTGTGCTTGGTGGCCTTGGTTCTGCGAGTTGCCGTGCACGCTTCCGTGGCTTCTGGTTCTTCCTGGAGATGCCTGTTTCACCCCGCGTCGCAGCTGGACCCCTTCAGCGCCTCACTGTGGCTGCGCTCTGCCGCCACAGCCTGTACACAGCAAGCCTCCAAACGCCAGCACGTTCAGACTGCTGCTACATGAGAGGCTGCCGTTCACTGCGGTGCAACACGCGGGTGGTGCCGATACACTTTGTATGACAGCTGACGCCGCCGTGCACACGTGCAGAAGGCGTTTTCACGGGAGCTGTTGTGGTTTATCAAGACGGTTGCGCGCTCCTGCGGCTTTGTCGACCGGCAGCGCCTCTTCAGCCCAAAGAAGCTGCTGCTGCGGAGCATGTCATTCTGGCGCGCCTGCCTCGCAGCCTCCGGCCGAGACGCCGAGGCCATCTTCTTCCTGCGGGACTCGTACCTGATGCTCATCGTGCCCGGCCTCTGGGTGCAGGCGCGCGTCGCCGAGGGCAACACCCCCGAGGCGCCGCCGGCCGGCGCCGCGCTGCCGCACCTCCGCGGGGAGCTCCTCAAGCAAAGCAAGCTCTTTGTCGGCTTTGCGAAGAACTTCCACCGGCTCGTGCCGGAGTGTGCGCGGCCGGTGTTTGCCGTGTTTGCGCCGAGCCCTGACGGCGTCATGCCGGAGCTGCTGCGGTGAGCGGCGGCCGTCGTGGTTGGCGATTGCGGGTGTGCATGGGGCAATGGGCGGGGCGAGGGGGCGATGGGGCGATGCGGAGGGCACACCCGCAGGGCAGGGGAAGCGGGCAGGGACACACAATGTGTGTGCCACGGGGTGGCGACTGAATAATCAGCGGAGATGACCGCGCATTGTATGTGGCGGGCGTGCAGAGCACGCTCAGCCAGCACGCAGCACAGGCAAAGAGCGCAGCTGCGGGGGTGGGTGGATGGCCGAATGAGGCACCCACGGCCCGCGGCTGCGGCGGCGTTGTGGTGGGGGGGGAGCGCGGCGGGGGCGGGTTCTGGTTGTTGTTTGCAGGGATGTCGGTGTTGTGGCGACCTTGGGCCGCTCGTGGCCTGGTGTGTGTGGCGCTGGGTGCATGTGGTGGTGCGTGGCGGTGCAGGGGTGTTCTGCACTCGTGCCATGCTGCACTGCTGCATGCTGGTGGGGGATGCATGGTTGGCTGGGAGAGCAGTGAGTCATTTGCCATGCTCGTGGCACATGGTGCTCTTCGCGGCGCTCTGGTATGTGGCATCTAGATGCAGTCTGTTGGAACTGGGTCTGGCGGTACAGCCCAGAAGCCGTGGTGCCGGGGCGTCCACGGCACAGTTGCAGAGCCCCTCGCCTTTGTGCTGCTGCTTGCAGAAGATATGCAAGCCTTTCCGATGAATGTGGAAGTGCACGGCCTGTATCAGGCTCTGGCGGCGGTGGGCCTTCCGAATATGAGGAGAAAGCAATGTGGAGGTGCCTACCGGCACGTCTGCCAATCTGGCCAGGCAATGCCTGGCGGCCATCGTCTTGGGATTTGATGTTTTGTCGGTGTAGTGTTTGTAAACATGCGATGGACCGTTGTGTCTCTGAACATTCCTCAAATGTGTGCACGTCATTGCATCCCACAGGAAATGTGGGCAATTGGGCAAGCCATTGACGTTTCAGAACACGTACTGTGTCAGGTTTCTGATCGTCGGATCACATCGATGGTTAGTATGCAGTCTTTTCCGCTGATGGCACTGCTTGTGTCAATCCAGCAGCATGCTCTACGAACATCGGTGGTGCACTCAATGCGCGTCCGAACGCAGCAAGAGTCCGGAAGTGCGAGCACGTGCAACAAAAACTGACGTGCACGTCATGATGCGATTCTACATTTGATCTTCGTACTGTTCTCTGCTCTTCTTTCCGTACAGTATACGTCCGCCACTGGGACCGCCAGACCGGACACGGTGTAGCACACTCGCGACCTGAAGCTACACAACTGCTCAAGGCACAAACCCAGGCGACTAGAAATATTTCCATTAATGTACATGTAAGGTTTTTTCATGTTTTCGTGTCTCCAGGAGATGCACGTGGTGCGGAGCATGAACATTACTGTACACACCCAATTGTCCCCAACGAAAAAATGTGTCCTCGAAGCACTCTGCACGCGGCATGATTGCGCCGTCCGTCAACCGCTGGGTAGTGTGATAAATGCGTGACAGAATGCCCACTACGCCTTGAACTTGCAGCTTTCCAAGTGCACTACGGCCGGAGTAGACATGCATCCTTTATGGAGGAGCTGCCACGTGGCGGGTATCAGCCCGAAGTTTGGCTCCTTGGGCGGGGACAGACCTGGGGGCTGGTGTGAGTGGCAACCAATCAATCGTTATCTATTCTCGGCCTTTTGGCTAAGATCAATTTGTAGTATCTGTTCTTATCAACTTAATCGTTGATACGGAAACCATGTGTTTCCTTTACGATTAGTTAATTTTTCTGGGCGGACAAACCAGATGGCGTGCTTGCACGTCGGTGCGTCCAGCATGCCACCGGCCTTACACACCCCGTCGGGAGCGTGCAGCCCTTCCCCCCATTTCCCCCAAACCCAACCCCCTCCTCTCGTGTGTTGGGACATGTCACGGTGCACTCTGTGTGCGTTGCTGCACATCAATTCCAACATCGCTGCACCTCAGTTGTAAGATACTCAACTCACTGCCTCGAATTTAAATATGATCTAGACACACAAGCCGACGCACTGAATCTAAGCCTGCTGTGCACACACATGCACAGTGGTTTGGTCGGTTCTTATGGTCAGCTGCCACCTGGGCAGCCGGTCTGTGAGAAGGCCATTACAACCTCGCGTAGGTCCATTTTTTGTACCTGTAATGAGACAGGGTTGCCGATGGGGCTCCTGCTGACGTAGCTGCACTCCCCGCTATGAAAACCGTTGGTATCATCTTGCGCCTGTGCTGCTGATGGCAAGGTGTAATGTGGCACGCTGTTTGGGGATGGGTCCTCAGATGGCATGTCAAGGTTTTTTTTTTGTCCGGTCAGGTTTTGCAGATCAGGAACAACTTTTTAGTGTGTGGCATGAACGTTCGCACACCCTGCTATCGCGATATTGTGCCCAAGAAGTTTTCTGGCGTCCCATTCTAGCCCATGGGTAGCACAGAAACAGACTGTTAAGGCAGATTGCTCATTGGGACAAAAGCGAGGCTCCATTCCGAATTCATATTGGAACTGGGAATTCCAGTGTAACAGGCGCCAGTAGGCCTGCTGTAGAGGCCTGTTGTTGCTCCCGTTTCTTGACATCGCATCGTCAAATATTGGCACAGTGCCGATCATCGTACTAGTGACAGCCCGGTTGAAATCAAGCATTTACTTGTTTATGACCCATGTCTTTGGTGCAGAGTTCTGACACATCTCGCACACACTTCACACTTGCCAGCACCCGGTGCACAGCAGAGCATTTGCCACTTTAGCAAGAGCACTACTTTGTGCTGCTTTGTATCAACTTCCGCTACCCGACGTAGTTGACCCATGCCTTCGGTTTAGTGGTGAACAGCATCGCTACCCGAGTGCTGCCGCATATACGCATCTGCCAGCGGAGTATCTGACAGGTACGAAGCAGGGCGCGTATCTCAGAGGTATGCAGCGTGCACGTCAGCCTGTCTGAAACCACATGATACTAGATTGAAGATTCCTTGCGCTGTCTCTGCTCTGTCGTCGAGCACCGCCGGCAGTGCAGGGACTAATTGGCACGTTGTGGCACGCGCTGGAAAGAGTGGTGCTCGCGAGCGCTGTGCCTCGACCCACGAATCGGTCAATCACTGCCGGTTGGCTATTCTCTTGTACGTCTTTGGGAAGTCGGCCTTTGCAAATATTTGAAGCAGGAGATGCATCTGCCGCGCTGACTGCCAATGTTCAGTGCTTCCCGTTTGCGCGCACGACAGCACCTGTGCATGCTTCAAGCCTGGTAAGAAATGTGTACCTTGAGGAATTATTCAACAAGACAGTTGCTGTCATTGATTGTTTCAACACCAGTCCCTTGAGCTTGCACTAAAGCCTACTGCGCTGCGATCTAGCGATGGGACATGCATATAGCTCGAACATAATAACAATACACAGGTGTGATCCATGTGGCCGAACATCCAGGCATAGACTGTCTGAAATGGGCAGGCAAATTGTAGTGATACGTTTTTTGCGTGATATGTGTGTCGCAAGTCGCATTGATCGAGAGTACGCGACATGGTTTGCAACCTTGAGACCGACAGAAGCTAGTGCGCACATGTGAGCAAGTATGCATGGCCAAATCAAGAATATGCGATCCACCGTATACGGTCTTATTCGGAACTGCTCGACTTGGGGACAGTCGTAAGTGGCACAATTCGGCGTTTCCTGATGAGTTCAACGAACGGGACATGTACAGTGGTCGACAGTCCGAACTTCGGAGATCCACGTGTCATACCGTCAGAGCGCTGGAGCAGTCCCTCGGGACGACCTCTCGAGCCCTGAGCCATTGCAAGGCAGCAGCTTGACTGTGAGGTCCATACTCAGGACGTTGGCAGATTTTTACGAGCAAACGATCAACAACCGCGGCGCGTGGCACAAGTGCGCATGCCGTTGACCTGCCCACGACGGGTCGACATGTGCACAGCGGACATTTCCATGCAAATTGAGAATGAGCCGGACGTGAAGTCCTATCGATGTGGCCGTAGCAGCTATTTTTCAAAACGCCACGCAGAGTCCGATCACCAGGCCGCCCGTCTACGCCTGCGCACGGGCTGGTGAGGCACTGCAGCCGAGGCCGGCAAGAATCAGACGAAGGTCGTGAAGATGATAGTGCAGAAGCCAATCAGCTGTGCCAAGGAACGCCTAGCCTGTATCACCAACGTCACGCAGCGCTGAGCCGCGGACAGTCAGTACCAGCTTCACGACGAGTTTACGGGCAGGCTGACATGTCGGAACACACACGCCTGGCAATCCAAAAGAGGACACATGTTCTAGCCCAACATACTTGTGACGGCTGCGCCGGCACTTCGTAAGCGGGCGCAATCTGGGCCTGCTGAGGTGTTGACGTAGGCTTGGATGAATGTTATGAAGCAGCAGTTGCCAATCAGCACGTGATCGAACACGACAGATGCCCGCAATCCATCATGTGTTCGACTGTATGAAGATCCGCGAAAGGCAGTTCAGCGGTGTAGCCGGCTTGCTCCCACGCCTGTGCCAACGAGCAACCGAGGCAACCAACGCCATGCATCGCGCCGGCAAACGCCAAGCCGTGGCCACCACGTTACGCACACAATCATGACATTGTTTTCAACCCGCGGATGACAGTGAATGCTGTGCATAGGAAGCGAAAGTAGTTGCTCAAAACGCTACGAACGTGTCGAGTTCTAATGCGAGGCTTGCTCTAGCGATCGTATGGTGCACTTAGCAGTCGTCTTTCGGAAGCATTGTTTACTTTGTCGTCGACAGATACGGCCAGTGCGCCGTGCCTCGCTGTCCTGTCGTAGGCGAAGAGGTGCCTTTTCGCCTGGAGCCCAAGGCTTACTCTGCGGACTGAGGTCAAAGTGACCGAGCAGCCTGCAGTGCGACGCGATCAAACCGCCGAATTGAGAAAGGTATTGGGAAAGGTGTGTATACGCTACCAGACTGCAGCACGCCGCTCTGGAGCAGTGACAATGCAGCGTTCAACAGTCGCAGCGTCCGATCTGCGCACACGCCGTCATACGCAGCAATCCAAGGTCCTTACAATGGTTTTTTTGTGGCCTTGGTGATATCTTTCCGGTGGATGTGGCCCTGTTGTCGTCATTTGCCATCCTGCTCGATAATGTAGTGTCGAAGCGTGGCAACTGGCGGTCGCCAAATTAACTAGCATATCTCAGGATGATATATCATTTAACAGTATTGCAGACTCATACATGGTGCCGATGCCATTGAGCAGTGCTCGTGAATTCTGACAGCGGCGAGAGTAGCCGCGTGCGTGCAACTCGCGCTCGGTTGAGCCCGTGCCGCTTCCCCACACTCGTTTGCGATGTATTGCATATATTTTTCTCGGATTTCATAATCATGGCGTCCCAGAATTTCCAGGAAGTGTACCGCAACCATGAGGTGAGCAATGTTGGCGTACGATTTCCAAACAGGTGTCGACGTGCTTGTCGATTTGCAACGCCGTCTCAGGACACGTTAGTGTGTACTTATGCTGTTGTTTGCCGCCTCCAGCGAGGTCACTCAGTCGTCAATTGCCGACGGTCGTCCGGCATCGCTGCGGGCACGGGCATTACCGTAGCGTGAGCGATTAGATGCATTCGCCTGTGTGATTGTTTATCTTTAGCATATGCGGGCGAGCCTATGGATATACCCGTGAATTGGGTATCTAGTAGTGATCGTTCCGCTGTCCGCCAGACCTGACGGTTTTCCCCTACCATGGGGCACATCACGCAGAAGCGCCTCCACGCAGCTTTCCCAAATTGCTCACATAGCTGTAGCGCATACTGCAGGTGAGAAGCGTAAATCGTCCCCAGCTGCGAGTTGGACCGCACATCCAGAGTCACCTACGGCGTGGTCCCTACGCCACTCACCATGACACTCGGGGACCGGCACCTCTCTGACCCTCCCGGAACGCTGTACTCCAATCCCTTCTGCCTGTCTTCCCCCTATGATCCCACCACCCTGGATCCCTTTCATGGGGATCCCTCCCCGAAGGCGCCCTCCAGCCCGATGAACATCCACGAGCACCCCCGAGGCACCCACCTCTCCGGCTCAGCCATGCTCCACTCGCACCACCAACTGCACGCCGGCGAGCGGCCGCACACCGTCCACGGCGCCGCCTCCGAGATGCTGCGCTACATCGATCCCTGCCACTCCCCGTACGACCAGCTCTTCCCCTTCACCGACGACATGGCACAGCCGAACATGCGCGGCGCCTCCCCGCCCGCCCACGCGCCCGCCCGCATGGGCGCCTCCAACGGCCTGAACACCAGCACCGCCGGCCCTCCCGCGCCGCAGTACCCGCACCCGCAGTCGCACGTGTACGGCGCCGGCGGGCCGCAGCGCACCAGCAGCGACACCTCCCTGCCCTCCGGCCTCGATGCGCCCCTCGACATGGCCTTCCTCGACATCCCGGGCGGCTCCCCCACCCACAGCACGCCCCCCTGGACCCCGCAGTCCTCCCATGCCTTCCACGACACAGACGACCCCCTCATGCAGCCCCTCCCGCAGCTCGACGGACCGCTGCACCCGCTGGCAGACCTCGCGTTTCAGCAGCAGCCGCTGGCGGAAGTGCGGCCGCCGCAGCAGGCGCCGCTCCGCCGCCTGCAGCCGCAGCACGCGCAGCATGCGCAGCAGCAGCAGTTCATCGGCAAGCCGCTGCCCCGCGCCGGCTCGAACGCCGGCTCGGTGTCGGGTCTGCGGGACGAGTCGGCGCTTCACCACCGCACGCACTCGCCGGCGCTGTCGGATGCGGGCATGTCTGCGGCTGCGTTTGCTGAGGCTGCGAATGCCGGCCGCACCACCTCTGGCCACATGTCTGGCCCGATGTCCGGTCAGATGTCGGGCCACATCTCGGAGCAGCGCTCGATGTCTCATCTGCAAGGCTTGCCGCAGCGCTCGGGCGTTGACGAGGCAACGGCGATGAGTGACATGCATGTGCAGGATGCATTTGGCAGCGCGTTTGCCATGCAGCCGCCGGAGCTGCCCCGTGCCGAAGTCTCCGGCCTGTCGCGCGAGTCGTCCCTTCGCCTTCTGCACAGCAGCATCACTGGCCAGCAGACCGGTGGTACGCCCTCCCGCCTGCCCGAGCACCCTGTTCTTGCAAAACTTTTTGACCTCCATAACGGAGAGGTGCACTTGAAAGTGTGCATCAAAGCTGCTGTATCTGGGAATGCTCGGCTAAAAACTGAAAGCCGAGGGGTGCCACATTTGGCGGGGATGCGGTATGCATAGCCAGCCCCCTCGGACCTCCTCATCGCGCCACCCTCGACTGTGTTCCCCGCCTGCAATAGGGGTGGGGCAGAGGCGAACAGCAGGCGAGAGCGTTGACGCGGCGGCTGCTGCAGGCGACAGAGGCTCCTTCCACCCGGTAAGTCTCAACTCGTACAGCCACTGGGGCATGCAGCCCCCCACCGACCTGGGTTCCGCGCACGGCCGCCGCGCCGGCAGCGCGCAGCACACCGGCAACGCGCACTCCGGCGGCCAGCTGCCGCCGACCGACATGTTTGCGTCCGCGCAGCACGCGCCGCCGCAGCAGCCGCAGCCGGCTCACATCGATGTCTTCTCCGCGGCGAAGGATGGCAACCTCGCGGCGCGCCGCATCGGGGAGCGCGGCGACGCGCCGCAGCGCTGGCAGCAGCAGCACGGCGTCGGCGGCGGCGGGATGGGGACGGCCGCAGACGGGTCGCTCGGCGGGCGGCACCCTGCCGGAGTGCCGCAGCAGCTGCAGATGGCGGCCGCGTTTCCGGGGCCGCAGATGATGTACGGCGTGCCGCAGCAGCCCGGCAACTCGTTCAACGCGATGTACATTGGCGTGCAGCCCGCGTTCATCGACCACTCCGGCAGCGGCGCGGCTGGCATGCCCGCCGCGAGTGCCTTCCCGCAGGAGCACGTGATGCATGGCCACGGGGGGGGCCCGCAGGCGATGCTGGGCACCAACGGCCGCGCCGTGCATGAGGGCACGCAACGCGGCGGCACGGCGATGCGGAAGCTGCAGAATGTTCCAGAGGACGCGGTCCGGCCGGTGATGCTGCGAGCGGCACCCACGGGGCGGACCGGCCCTCGGCGCTCCGGTGCGCTGTGCCTCTTTAGTTTGTGACACAGGTCCAGCCACGCGGCGCTTGGGCCCACGTGGGCGGGGCATCTATCTCGGGGCAGGTGTCTGCATATGCATGGAATTCTTTTGAAATGCTCTTCCATGCATGTGTCAGCCAAGTATGGCTGGCACATGCGGCGCCACACATGTGTACACATGTCTGCCCAGTCAGCTGTGTGGCCATGGCAACTTCGCCGCACATGTCTGCAATGTCTGGAATGCGAATCACAGCATCCGAGGGTTGCGTAAATTGTGCAAGCCTAGAGTGAGGGTGGATAGCAGCATGTGCCTGCCAAGATCAGAATGGCTCACGACATGTACTTCACATCATTCAGTTGACAGCATGGCCGTTGTGATCATTGCGTGCATTGGTCTCTGGCCGTCCCAGCAAGCCTTTTTTTTTCTTTCAGCAAGCTGCTGCCTCGTGTCACATGAATGGGGAGACCTTGGCTGACCGCACCTTACCGACTGCGTCGCGGACCGCATGGGATTTCTCGCATGCCCTGCCCTCTGCCTGTCTGTCTTGGACCAACACGACATGCGATGGGGCACGCTACAGCGTCCGGCACCCCGTCACACACACAGTCAGCCATATGTGCAACACCCTAGCCACATCATGGACACGACAGGACCCCGTCGCACACGCAGTCCCCACAGTGCGCTGGCACCCCATATGGCGCCTCTCCGCTGCAACAGCGTCAGCGCTCGTACGAATCAGGGCAACCTCACGCGGCATGCAGTTCTAGAGTGCACCTGGATGTCTGGTGCGCACGTCGGCTGCTGCTATCCGCCTCGCGTTTCATGCATTCCGCATCAACGCGGCCGAGCAGGTGCCGCGGGCCTCAGGCTCGTCTACTCTGCCACGATACTCAAAGAGCTGCAGGGGCTGACCCCGGCATGCATGCAGGCGGCGGCGGCAGCTCGGTGGAGGGCCGCACGAAGCGCAGCGCGGCCGTCACGCTGTCCGAGATGGTGGCCAAGGCCGACGCTGTGGCAGGGTCGGCGGGCGAGGCGAGCCTGCTGGCCGACACGTCGCTGCACAGCAGCAGCAAGCGCACGCGCACCTCCAACGGCACGGCGCTGCACCCCGGTGACACGCCCTCCATCGCCGGGGGGCGCTCCGCGAGTCTGCACACCAACCTCACCGGCCAGATGGACGCCTTTGGCATGAGCGATGCCGGTGGCGGCAGCACGCACGGCCGCAGCAGGCGCAGCCGGGTGCGCCCTGCCCCCTGCCCGCGCCGTTTTCCGGTCCGCGGCCTTGACCTCCGCCGCTCATCGCGCGGTTGCAGCAGCTCTGCTTTCGCTTGCCATAAACCACGGAAACTGTCCCGGTCATGCATGTTGCCAGAGCTCTGCACTTGATGTGGTGCACACGGCGCCAGCTCCATGCTGGCACCCTGCTGCAGGCAGTACATATACCATAAGGCTGGCCAGTGGCGGTACATATCAGGAATTATACCAGTATATTGGGAATACTATTCCAGTATTCCAGTATTCCGGTATATAGGTGTGTATTGGCATACTGGGAGGGGTGCTAAATCACATTCCAGCCCACAGCCACCCCCACACACAACCAAATCCAGCATATTAACGCTCAATGAAAGTCCATAACATTGCGGTTCTACTGAATATGGTTGTGATCTGATTGATTCTGTAGTTTGATACTTATGGCAGTTCTTGGGTGCTGTGGTTTGTGCAAAATTCGCTCAACGCAGTCTCTGACAAAGTGGGTACTTGTAATTCGAGTACTTATCGGATCACCGCGCAAGAGATATCATTAGAACCGCATTGAAATTCTGCATATTTAGGTGCGTCTCAATGGGTTGCAGTTGCTTCTGCGACGGCATGGTGGTCGTTGCAAAGTCGTGCCTGTGGCCACTAGTGTCGCACTAAACATCATCACTTTCCTCCACCACAGACAGCAACAAAGGCATCGATGCACGCAGATTTTGAGCGGTTGTTGAAATAGTAAGTTGTCATTTGCCTGGCTCGCTCCAGCCCGAGAGCAGTCCGGCTTGCAGTGTAGACATGCCCTCACAAGTGTCCGCGTTGTTCAGCTCACTGCCAGCACTGAGTTCAGAATTCCATTTGGCAGGTTTTGCCAGCTGACATTTGCTGCTGCCCTTCTGGCAACGTAGCTTATACCATTCTGTGCCCTTGCCACTCTGGGCCTTCAGAGTGTACATGACAACACCAGGCCACACAGACCCTTGACAAGGGATCGATTGCAGAAGATCAACCTTGGATAATGTCTGAGCCCATGACAATCCTATCGCCCTATCCAACTTTCCTGGCCTATTGACTGCTGGCATGGTAGGCTGTGCAGCGTCAAATGGCAAACGAACGCCGCGAGGAGTTTTCCCGGAGTTTAGGGTTTCCGCCATGCTGCCTGTTTTCGTAATCAAGGATAAATAATGTTCGGTGGCGGTATGTGCTGCGGCGTTTGCGCATGCTATACTGCGTTCCGTTCGCGTTTCGCGCCGAGTTGTTGTCGAGCTTGCAGCGGTGTATAATTTTGGTATATCGACCAACGCGGTATATGCGGTATATTCAGTTCGACAAATATACCGCAAATCGGGCCGATGCTATCCGCCCATTTATACCTCATAAACCGCGTTTTTCGAATATACCGGAATCTGTACCGCTAGTCCAGAATCTGGTTGTACATTCGCTTGGTGCACTGGCTCGGAGCCCCTCAATGTCAGAGTATATACCGCTATACCGTATACTGGTAGATGTGGCTATATCGGTACAGGCCAGCCCTACATATATGCCCTGCTGCAGTACATATATG
>JALKAD010001002.1:0-23262 GCA_024500015.1 Ulva compressa | reverse complement strand
TGTGCTGCCCTGGCGAAGCGTGTGACGGCACTCTGACCTGCCAAAGCGGCATCTGCGCAGCGCCTCCGCCCGACTGTGGGGACAGCGGAGAAGTGTGCTGCCCTGGCGAAGCGTGTGACGGCACTCTGACCTGCCAAAGCGGCATCTGCGCAGCGCCTTCGCCCATCTGTGGAGACAGCGGAGAAGTGTGTTGCCCTGGCGAAGTGTGTGACGGCACTTTGACCTGCCAAAGCGGCATCTGCGCCGCGCCTCCGCCCGACTGTGGGCAGCGGGAAGTGTGCTGCCCTGGCGAAGCGTGTGACGGCACTCTGACCTGCCAAAGCGGCATCTGCGCAGCGCCTCCGCCCGACTGTGGGGACAGCGGAGAAGTGTGCTGCCCTGGCGAAGCGTGTGACGGCACTCTGACCTGCCAAAGCGGCATCTGCGCAGCTCCTCCGCCCGACTGTGGAGACAGCGGAAAGTGTGCTGCCCTGGCGAAGCGTGTGACGGCACTCTGACCTGCCAAAGCGGCATTGCGCAGCGCCTCCGCCCGACTGTGGGGACAGCGGTGAAGTGTGCTGCCCTGGCGAAGCGTGTGACGGCACTCTGACCTGCCAAAGCGGCATCTGCGCAGCGCCTTCGCCGACTGTGGAGACAGCGGAGAAGTGTGCTGCCCTGGCGGAAGCGTGTGACGGCAGTCTGACCTGCCAAAGCGGCATCTGCGCAGCCCTCCGCCGGACAGCGAGAAGTGTGCTGCCGGCGAGCCCCACTCGACCTGCAAAGCGGCATCTGCGCAGCGCCTCCGCCCGACTGTGGAGACAGCGGAGAAGTGTGGCCTGGCGAAGTGTGTGACGCATCTGACCTGCCAAAGGGCACTGCGCAGCGCCTCCGCCGACTGTGGAGACAGCGGAGAAGTGTGCGCCCTGGCGAAGCGTGTGACGGCACTTTGACCTGCCAAAGCGGCTCTGCGCAGCGCCTCCGCCCGACTGTGGGGACAGCGGAGAAGTGTGCTGCCCTGGCGAAGCGTGTGACGGCACTCTGACCTGCCAAAGCGGCATCTGCGCAGCGCCTCCGCCCGACTGTGGAGACAGCGGAGAAGTGTGCTGCCCTGGCGAAGCGTGTGACGGCACTCTGACCTGCCAAAGCGGCATCTGCGCAGCGCCTCCGCCCGACTGTGGGGACAGCGGAGAAGTGTGCTGCCCTGGCGAAGCGTGTGACGGCACTCTGACCTGCCAAAGCGGCATCTGCGCAGCTCCTCCGCCCGACTGTGGAGACAGCGGAGAAGTGTGCTGCCCTGGCGAAGCGTGTGACGGCACTCTGACCTGCCAAAGCGGCATCTGCGCAGCGCTCCGCCCGACTGTGGGGACAGCGGGAAGTGTGCGCCCTGGCGAAGGTGTGACGGCCTTGACCTGCCAAAGCGGCATCTGCGCAGCGCCTCCGCCCGACTGTGGGGACAGCGGAGAAGTGTGCTGCCCTGGCGAAGCGTGTGACGGCACTTTGACCTGCCAAAGCGGCATCTGCGCAGCGCCTCCGCCCGACTGTGGAGACAGCGGAGAAGTGTGCTGCCCTGGCGAAGCGTGTGACGGCACTTTGACCTGCCAAAGCGGCATCTGCGCCGCGCCTCCGCCCGACTGTGGAGACAGCGGCGTAGTGTGCTGCCCTGGCGAAGCGTGTGACGCACTTGACCTGCCAAAGCGGCATCTGCGCAGCGCCTCCGCCCGACTGTGGGGACAGCGGAGAAGTGTGCTGCCCTGGCGAAGCGTGTGACGGCACTCTGACCTGCCAAAGCGGCATCTGCGCAGCTCCTCCGTGTGGCACCATGGGAGAGCCGTGCTGCACCACAGCCACCCCCTGCAGGAGCAGTCTATGCAACAGCGCCAACGTGTGTGTCTCCTGTGGCGATATAGGCGCACCATGCTGCCCTATCAGCTCTGGCACCGTAGCTTGCGACAGTGCGTCTGCCTTTTGTGATGGCACAAATCCGGGAAGTTGCGAGCCTTGTGGCACTGTAGGTCAGACGTGCTGCCCGGGTGAAGCATGTTCGGGTGGGAATACCTGCTCTAGAGGCTCCTGCCAGGCAACCTCCGCTTGCGGTCTCGTGGGGTGCGCCTGCTCATCCGACGGTACGTGCACAGGCGGACGGACATGTGCGCAGTCTGGAGACAACTCCGGTACATGTCAGGTGAGCTCGTCTTCTTGGGTCAGTCTAACAATCTGGGCAGTTTTCACACAACAGCCCTCTGCCTCAAGCACCCTTACTGTGGTTGCATCCGCGGCAGCACAAGCCCACTGCTACTCACTGATCCTTTGGAGCTGTTGCACTCTCATGCGTGGCTGTTGCATAGAAATGGCATATTTCTGCTATCACACCCTAGGCCAGATCTGCAAAAAGAAGCATGTGGGATGTCATGCTTCTTTGTGCACCCGCAGTATATATGCATGCATGCATGCATGGTTGCACGCACGCACGCAGGCATGCACCCCGAACACACGACGGGCCCCATGGGCACGCGCCACCGCAACCTCTGAGAGCAGACTTGACGCAGATCTATTACGAGGTCGTGCTCAGCTGGACGGGTGGCCGCAACCTGGACCTCAGGTACCGCACAAACCTTTTCGGGCCTGCCCTTGGTGTCGCGGAGAACGGCGCCGGCACTGGCACGCACACGGGCGATGTCAGCCGCGCATGTGGTGGCGCTGCGGCAGAGGAGCGCATTCAGTGGACATCCGTTGGCAGCCGCGATGATGCCATTCTCGTGGGCTCACAGCCTGCTGGATCGGACGTCTCCTGCCCCATCTCCGCAACGATCACAATCTTCGCCTGGGGGGATCAAGTGCAGAGCACCAGCAGCATTTCCAACCTACCGGGCAACCCTTTCAACTTTGAGCTCGTGCCACCACCGGATAGTATCTAGATGGGGGGAGTTAGTGGCGAGAGCAGACCGGCTACACGCTGCACGCCGAGCGTGACCCGCTCTTCCTGCGCAGTCTTCATTTGTTTTGTGTTGCCGAAGTCCATGTGCAGTTCATTCGTGGGCTCTAAAGAGATGGATGTAGGAGAGATGGATATGGGTATCAGGGGTCATCGCAGAAGCATGAGATCGTGCTTGCAAGTGCTGCGGTTGCTGTTTTTGGGAGGATGTGCGGTTCATGTAAGTGGGGATCGGGCGGTGCGCGACGCATCTGTGCATGTTTTGATTTTGAATTGTGGGCATTCGCAAGGAGCTGCCGTATGTAACTGGTGTACATTTCATTCTGTACAAATTCCTCCCTGTAGTGTAGTTGTGGGCGCAATGAATAGTTGTCCACATCAGCAGGAACCGCCCAAGGAACGCACCTGGCACCGTACAAAGTACGGCCAACCAAGCCCAGGATGCGCAGTCTATGTACCACTACAGGAAAGGTGCTTCGCCCCTTTTGGCTACATGGTCAACATATTTTGTCCCCTTTTATGAAATGGGTGAACAGGAAAGGGCAGTATTGTGGAGCCAATGGGGAAATGCTGGAGAAGGGTGATGCACCTTGTGGGCTGGAACTCTGTCATATGGACGCGCAGAACAGCACTAAACACATGATTGGATAGATACTGTCCATGTCCTTCATGTTGGACTTGTTCATCGTGAAAAACGGACATTCTCAATTGATGGAGAGAAGAGACCCTTTTGTGTACATGGTGGGGGATGTTTGCAACAGGAGCCATGCACACCAACCCAGACTCTCAGCTTGTGATCTGTTAATGTACAGTAGTTTTTAATGTATGTATGAGCCCCCATGAGGGCGTGCGCGCATAGGATAGGCCTGGAATACTCCGAAACCTGCTTCACGGACGAGCCGCACCAAGCCCCCCGAATGTGTGAATATCGACATTTTTCAACATAAAGGTGAAAAACTCCCCAGTCCGCATGGGAAGTTTACGCAAATTAGGGGCAGTTTATCTGTATTGGTGAAATATTGCCCCCTTTGGGCCATATAAAAGGGCCAATTTACGGATGTGCTAGGGGGATGTATTGCAGACAAAGCACGGGCACACGACAGTGGGCAGGCAACATGCACGGGCATCTCAATGGTGGCTGTTACATCCACTATTCACATGCTGCATCTAAACACTCCCTATACATGCATCAAGCAACCACTCCAGGCATCAAGTGCAGTCGCCGCTAGCTACCATGTTCAGCTTCTCAAACAACACCACATGAGATCAGGGCACAACTCATGCCGAGCCACACTTGCCATTGCAGCATAGGGATGAGAGCTGAAATACATTAGACCTCCCGTCATGCCCAACAGACCATCGTGTTTCTAGTCCAAGCAATACGTGCATGTAGATTGAGATCTGCATGCAAGCAACATACGTTAAGGGGAAGCCAAGGGGGTCACTGTGTTGTCCACCTGATGCATTGCACAACTCTGTTGTAGCTTGACGCAAGTATTCAAGCACGTCCAACATGCCGGGCATGTCTATGACACACCACTCAAATGGCCACTGGCAGCCAAATGGCGGTCGAGCTGGCGCAGGGGGCGACATTCTAGCGTAATGCACGGTAAGGTGCCGGTGCAGCGCACCTGTAAGCTGAGTTGTCTGCCAGAGGCCGGTGCTGCTCTTGCTGAAGCTGTGGGCGGCATTAAACATAGCCAACGACCTGCAACCTAGTGAAAACTGAGAACACAGCAGCTTGCCAGCACTCAAATACAACATAAAGGCAGCGACAGAATTAACGTAGCTGACGAGGTGCCGCTGCAGCACGCCTGTGGGCTGAGGTAAGTCCCAGGGGCCGGCGCTGCTCTTGCTGAAGCCATGGCCCGGGCTGCACACATCAAGGAAGCCAGATACCTGCAAATAAATCACTCGCTCAGAACAAGCTCTTTTCTATTCAGCCATGTAGAATACTGTTGCAGATGTTCGGAAATGCTTTCACCATCTTGGCAACGGGCGGAATGCTATGGCCGGCTCTATCCTGGCCAACAGATGATTGTAGTGGCGCTGGATGGTGCATGCATCCCGAACACTTCTATCTCAGGTATTACAGGGCTGACCATCAGTAAGATACATTACCTTTCAAAGGAGCGTAGCAGGGTGGACAGCTGCAACGCGTGTGGCTGCAGCAGCTTGCTGACTGAAGATTGTCTACATCACGCGGACCAATTGCAACAGAATTGCACGCTGTCCTTGCAGAACCAGTTCCAAATAGAGTAAAAGATGCGTTTACCTTCATCTGTCTATCGCAGTGCGATGTTGCTCGCCAGAGCTATGCGTCGGCTTATGACATGTCCGCGGCTGGAAGCCCGAACCGGCTGAGAAACGGCACAACGCGTAATAATGCAAAGCCTGCAAGGAGAGCTCCTACCAGAATCTAATAATCTGAATAATATTGCCACGAAGTGTACACGCGTGCGGGCACACGAGCACAGACGTGATGTTGCAACTGCAGAGAAACTATAACGGTGTACGCACGCACGTCTCGACCTGACAGTCGAGAGCACGATGAAGCAAAATACACGTGCATGCGCTATGCCTGGCATAATGGTGTCCGATAGCAGCGCGACGGGCCCTGTGCGGACGTCCTGTGTTACACGGTGATAGATCTAGGACCCAGCAGCGCCGAGGCAACAGACCAGGCAACACGCAAAAAGGCAGACAGCCCATCGCAAGTACCAAGGCTACTCTCCGCACGAGCAAATGCCAGAACGATTTCGTTCAAACTTGCGCTGTCATGAAAGCAAACACACACATGTGCATGCACACACACACACATACACACACAAACAACGCATGAACCGAGCGCAGCACCGCGCAGTACCACACACTCCATGCGCACCCCAAACACAGTCAGCACGCTCCAGGCCCACTGGCGGGCGCCTACTCGACACCATCAGGCTACATGGGCGCGCAGCCGCGCGCTACGGCCATCTCCGAAGCCGCGAGGCACCGGTCCCAGGGGCTGCAGCCACAGCCAGCCAGGCTGTACGAGCGGTGGCCGGGAAGGGGGGCAGAGGAGAAATGGCGGTCGTGCGCGGGCAGGAGGGAAGAGGGAGGGAGGAGGAGGGACGGGGGGGGGGGGGGGATCAGAGCCCAACGGGCGGAGGCGGGGGGAGGCCACGACGCAAGCCTATGCGCGATGGCCCGTCAGCGCCGGCAGGCCGTCCGTGGGGACAGGAAGGCCCGCCAGCAGCGCGCGCCCGACGAGTCTAGCGCGGAGGGGCGCGGCCGCCCGGGCTTGTCGCGCCAGCGCTCGGCACAATGTTGTGGACAGGTCGCGCATGGCATTCAGCAGAAAAGTGCGTTTGGACACCGCGCCGTGTCCCGCCGCTATCTCCGCGATTGTCTGGAGGAAGCGGTACGCATCCCGCCCAACCCTGCCATACGTTTCATGCACGAGACGGTCGTGCAACATCAACGCTATGTACGCGAATTTGGACAGCCACTGCACAGATGCCAACAAGCTGTTCAGCAAAGGAAACCCTATGCCACGCCATCCGTGAGGCGGCTGGTCTCTGCCAGATCACGCCACAATCCCCCACTTGCCAGTATGATTCCAATCACTGCCAGTCCGAGTCCAATCAAATCTCCACAGTGCTCACATCTGCTACTCCAACACTTTCAGTGCGCACTCGGCTTGCGGACATGTTCATAGACAGCCTGGCAACTTCCACGTCCAAATCAGAATCCATGACCAAGTGACACCAGTATCTCGCGACATAGCAACTTGGTGAAGCGCGACGGTGCTGCTCAGGTCTTATCATGACGAGGCACGCACCACGGCTGCACTGGCCACAGCACGCTGCACGTGCCAAAGCAGGCAGCGCGGGACGAGCCCGCAGGACACAGCACAGGACGGGGCGATTTATCTTTGCATAGTGACACGTGTACGCTTCTTATCGGTAGCCCTTGCGTTTGCAGTTCAGCTTTTAAGCAGCCTTTCTGTCATTGCGTCGAGATCTGATGGCACACACTCATGCAGACGGTGCTAGCAGCTGTTGATGACTGCAAGCCATGGCCAGTGCATGCATGAAGTGACCACAGCGCGTAGCACGAACTGGGAATTCAGGCTGTTGCTTGCAGCTGTTTGCGCACAAGTGCTGTCCGGCGCAATGGTCAACTATTACAGCTCAAACCGTTACACACGTGTGTTACACCGAGATACCCGAAAAGATCAAAGCCTCAGTGTGTCCGCAGAGGTGACCGACGTGCGGCTGCAACACACGCTCACGGCATGCCGTTCATACCGGGCCGCGTAGTGGCACTCACAACCACGGTTGCACCCTCCGGTGCGCTAAAGTTGGTTGACGCTCGCGCCACTGGACCGACCACCTCGTCGCCCCCCGGGGCCTGCGCGGCCGCCGGCCCCACCTCGACAAAATTGCCCTCAAACGCGCCCGCTTCCGCGCGCGCCCCGACAGAGTTAGGGGGGGGTGCGACCATGTCCTCCTGTCCCGCGGCGCCGGTGTTGCGCGCTGTTGCCGATGAAAAGGACACTGAGCCCTCGAAGCCAGCGCCGGCCGTCGCGCTTGCCCCGGGCGGTATTTCCTCGAACTCGGGAGGGGCTGGGCTGGCGGGGGGTATGGCCCGCGGTTCTGCCATGCGCGGAGGCGCTGGCACGGATGCAGGCACTGGAGCAGGCGCTGGTGCGGGCGAAGGCGCTGGCATCGGCACTGGTGCAGGCGCTGGCACTGGCACTGGAGCTGGAACTGGCGCAGGAACTGGCGCAGGCGCTGGGGCGGGGGAAGGCGCTGGCATCGGCACTGGGGCAGGCACTAGTGCAGGCGCTGGGGCGGGCACTGGAGCTGGAACCGGCACAGGCGCTGGTGCGGGGGAAGGCGCTGGCATCGGCACCGGCACTGGTGCAGGCGCTGGGGCGGGCACTGGAAATGGAACTGGCGCAGGTGCTGGTGCGGGCGAAGGCGCTGGCATCGGCACTGGTGCAGGCGCTGGGGCAGGCACTGGAGCTGGAACTGGCGCAGGCACTGGCGCTGGCGCCGGCGCGGGAGCTGGAATGGGCACTGGCGCCGGCGCGTGAGCAGGAATGGGCGCTGGCACCGGCACAGGCACTGGCGCAGGGGCAGGCACTGGCACACGCGCAGGCACTGCCATGGCGGCAGGCACTGGCGCTGGAGCAGGCACTTGCGCGGGGGCAGGCACTGGCACGGGCGCACGCACCGGAGCTGCCAATGGGGCTGGAACCGACACCGGTTCAGGAGCGGGCTCAGGCATCGCCACAGGCATGGGTTTAGGGATGGGCGAGGGAACCGGCGCGGGCGCTGGCGTAGGTGCGGGCAGTGGCGCTGGAACAGGCACAGGAGCGGGTGTGGGTGTCGGCACTTGTGCCGGCCCAGGTGCAGTCACTGGCGCAGGCATCGGCACAGGAAGGGGAGCAGGCACAGGTGCCGACACCAACGCAAGCACTGCTGCGGAAAGGGGGTCAGGTAATGGCGCCGGCGCCGGCACTAGCACTGGAGCGGGAATGGGGGGTGGCAATGGAGCCGGCGCCGGCACAGCCACAAGCGAATCCACTGGCACCGCCGCTGGCACAATGGCTGGAGCTGGCGCTGGCGCTGGGATGGGCGTAGGCACCGGACTCGACGCCGTCATGCTCTCATCGGCAGTCTGTGGGCTTGTCGCCGGCACGCTGGAATTGCCTGTCAGCATGGGCACTGGCGGGGGCGCCATCGGCAAGGTAGCATTGTCGGCAGCCAGGCTTGCGTTGCCCACCGCGGGGCCTGCTGCTGGCATGCCTCCATTCACCACCATCGTGATCACCAGCGGGCCGGCCATCGGCAAGCTAGCGTTGCCCACTGGGAGGTCTAGCAGCCGCCGTGCTGTCTGCAAGGCCGTGCCCGCTGGCAACGGCATGCTAGCGTTGCCACCTGCTGGGCCAGCCGATGGCATGCTGCCATTTCCTACCCCAGTGCCATTCCCGGCCATCTCCATGGCCACCTCAAACACCTGTGGTGTCGCTGGCACGGCTGCCGGCGCAGGCACTGGAGCCAATGCGGGCACTGGCGCTGGCACTGGCGCAGGCACCGGCGTCATGCCGGGCGCTGGCAATGGTGCTGGAATCGGAGCCGGCACGGGTGCCGGCAATGGCGCAGGCACCGGCGCGGGAGTTGGCACCGGCACAGGTGCTAGAATCGGCGCTGGCATTGGCGCCGGAACCGGCGCCGGAACGGGCGCCGGCATGGGCGCCGGAAGTGGCGCCGGCACCGGCGCTGGTACTGGTGCTGGAACCAGAGCCGGCACGGGTCCCGGCAATGGCGCTGGCACCGGCGCAGGCACCGGCGCTGGAACGGGCGCTGGAACGGGCGCTGGCACTGGCGCCAAACACCGGCCTGAACGGCGCCGGAACTGGCGCTGGAACGGGTGCCGGTAATGGCGCAGGCATGGGAGCCGCAACAGGCGCCGGCGCAGGAAAGGGCGCTGGTGCAGGTGGCGGCACAGGTGCCGGCGCGGGCGGCTCCTCCTCCCCATACTCCTCATAACTGTCATAGTAGCCCTCCACAATCGATACCTCCACCACAGCCCCCGCCTGCAGCTCCACCGGCTCCGCGGCCGCGCCCGCCGACGGCACCCCGTCGCCCAGCGCGGGCAGCTCCAGAACATTCCCCGGCACGAAGAACGGGTGTACTGGGTGTGTCTCCGACAGGTCGACCCCAGGTGGCGTGCGCTGGATGCAGAAGTCGCTGAGTAGGCCGCTGTCAAGCACGTCTGTCAGCAGGGGCCCCAGCTGCTCTCCGGACTGCGCGCGAATCGCAAGCTCGATGATCTCATCGGGAACGGATAGGGTGAGGTACTTGCACAAGCATATGCCCGGGAGGTCGCCGAATGCCGCGGCAGGAGAGGAGAGGGGCACGCGCGGCAGCGCGCAGTCGGCGTCGACTCGGCCCGTGATGTTGAGCGGGATGCTGCGGTTCACGGACGCGAAGAGATCGAAGGGGAGACGGCAGTCGGCGTCGGAGAGGCAGGCAACGTATGGGGTGGTTGCTGTGAGATCCTGCTGGAAGGGGGTGGTGCGGTTCGCGGAGACGGGGCCGACGTTGGGGGGGCCGGGCGCGGGTGTGGCGGGCTTGCGGCGCAGGCAGTTGCGCAGGGTGCCGCCGGAGCGGCAGTGGCCGTACCACCAGTTGCCGACGCAGGCGACGAGCTTGCAGCGCGGGCACCGGGGGTACATGGCGGTGGGCATGGTGCCATGCATGAGCTGCCGGGTGGAGCGGGGGTTGACAGAGGTGGCGGCCGAGTCATGCGTGAGGGTGTCTACGGGTGTTGCTCGGTGGTGCGAGGGGGTTGCGGGGTTGGCGGACGCTGTGAAGAAGGCGCTTCGGCCGGAGGAGATGCGGACTGGGAACGTAGGCGTGACGCGCTGGGTGGTGGTGGTGGCTAGGAGGGCAATGGTGGCTAGGAGGGCGACGAGGAGGAGCGTGTGTCGGATGTACATGCGCGGCCAGGGGGGGCCGGGGGAGGCGCGCAGGGGGGATGGCGTTGTGCCCATGATTGGCGATGTGGGGAACGTTGGCTGCGGCCGTCACTGGCGGGACACGGCGGGCGGGCGGGGCTGTACACCGGATGTGGGGGAGGTCCTGCAAGGCACAGTGCAGATTGACCGACTCGGACATAGGGCATGCAACTAAAGAAGGAGACGAATTCGTGATGCAGGTATCGGAGGTAGGCAGCCCATGCATGTGCACCGTGGTGACCAGGAGTGAGCCTGCCAGTGGGGCGGCGCAGGCACTTTTCATGTGAAGAACTGGTTCAGACGTGGGGAGTGAATGGCTGGAGAAGTTGGCACCTGTGTGCAGGCTGGCACTGTCTTTGGCGTCAGTGTACCTGTTTAGTATACTATAGGTCTACTACTAGTCCGGGTGTGTGTTACACAGTGAAAGATCTAGAACCCAGCAGCGCCGAGGCAATAGAGCAGTCATCAGGCAAACAGACAAACCAGCAGCCCCGAGGCCACTCTCCGCACGAGCTAATGCTAGAACGGATCAGCGCCAGCACGAAAGCAGATTAATTTGCATTACACACACAGCCCGGGTGTGTGTGGTAGGCTTTTGACCACAACAACCACCAGAGCAGGTAGGAGTAGCTCGGTAATAGCTTGCCAAGCAGTGCTCGTACCTACACGGGCGGCTCAACAGAGGTCGCCGCCGGCCACTGCAGCTGCGGCCAACCGTGCCGCGAGTGCTGCAGATCTGTGGCTTCAAGCGTTCCTGTCGATCGGATCTCGCTGCGAGCGCAAGTACGAACTTTCCTACACACCACAAAGAGCTCTGAACGATGTGATCGACACTTCACATGGCGTACTTACATCGGCGTGACCGCATCGCGATGCATCGTGCCACTCTGTGTGGGTGTGTGTGTGTGTCCGAAATCGAGCCCTTCCTGTATACAGCTGTACACAGGTGTATACAACTGTACAGGACTTGAACGGTAAGCTCCCGCACGCATTGCACCGCCCACGACATGTCACGATATTCTAGCCTGCCACAATTGCAGCTGCCGCAATATCGCACAATGCATGTAGTGCATGCATAGGATGATCCATGAAACTGTGTAAAGCAGTCAACATCTGCACGTCCGAAATGTGTGCCAGTGTGATAGGTGAACAAAGCTTGTACTCGAGAGTGGCACTGGTTGTATGTCCATGGTTGTCCCTCTTGGCCTGACAAGGACACGTTGCCTGACAAGGACACGGCACCTACCTGTTGTATCCTTTCTTTGCATGCAACTATGCCCTAGGCTCAGCAGAGTCCATGTGTCCAGCTGGTACCAGAAGGTATCAGAAAAAAGGGATACATTAAGGGGTATGCTCCACAAGGTGTTAGAACACACAGGCAAGATTCATGGCAATGCATCAAACACATAGCCATGGCAGAATGCGTGAACACACTGAAACACAACAGCTTCAGTATCGTGTTACAGTTTCCTCAAAACAGAAGCATGTGCTGCGATTCACTGTTCACACCAAGTAGAGGTGCCAGCCCTCTACTGAAAGATGCCAGGACGATAACTGCGTGTTCAGCACCAAGTGCCCCCATTAGAGTGCCTTACGTGCGATGTTATACTTTCGATCAGCAGTCCTCGTCACGGTGGCAAGGAGACAGCTAGCTGTGCTGGTGTGCGCATTGGTGACCAACCACTGACCATATATGGCCATACGGCATGAACTGCCATGTGTGTGCCTTGTGTGACGTTGTGCACCGTTTCAACATGTTGGTGACTAGACGTGTTACACTGGTGACTAGATGTGTGCAGTAGCCATGCATGCTAACAAACGAAACAACTGTCTTGTGAATGGAGGCTGCATTGCAAAGTTCGGGGCCTGTGAACTGTGCTTACTGTGCTTACGTGGCAGCTGTGGCAGCTGTGGCGGCATGGGAATCAGCTCAGGCTATAGGGACTCCACTTTACACAACATCGAACATTGTGCTGTCAATTTCTAGGCGTACGACCCTGGCTGCGGTTCTGAGCCAGCCTCGCGATTTGCAGGATGGTAGCCCATCGTATGCAGGATGTTTCGCCACAGCCTGCATCATAGTCTGTGTGTTCTATGGTCTACATGGCATGTAGAGCGTAGAACAGTGCACACCCACACACATGCACACCCACTCTCTCTCTCTCGGCACTGGTGGGACCTTGATCTATCACATTGTCACACACATGTGCAGCACCTGGATCAATCTCCAAGATCTCTGTGGGTATCCAACATGTTCAACTTTGAAAACAGACATGGGCATGCAGTGTCAAAAGCCAGGCATGTGGTGCAGGCCTCGCCTGGTCCGGACCAGGTAAATGCTTCTCAAGGCACACATGGCCACTGGTAGGGTGCATAGTGTCAGACGCATCTTGCACCTGACACACTGCCTAAGCACTCCTGGATCTATCACTGCGTAACACACTGCCTAAGCACTCCTGGATTTGTTCACTACACTGGAGTGCTTAAGGCAGTTGCCAGGAGTGGCCGGGAGGGGCCACAAGCAGCAGCAAACGCAGCCATGCCCGCTACCTCTGCAATTGCCAGGCTCCAAGGCTCCAACGCACCGCGACAAAGCAAAGCACAGCAGGAACATGAGGATGTTCACCATGAGCAGGGACTTGAGTCAACTCAACTCGCATGGTCGAGTCATCAAGTCACCCACCAGCCTGGTGAAATTCCATGCATCCCATGTTGCCGTCACTATGAACGCATGACAATGCATCACAGTAGTAAACTGCACAATTCGAATGTGTACGCACGATCTGTGACGTCAGTTGGTCAGTGCACAGGCTGCAGTGGTTTGTTTGCCTGCCTTCTGCTAGAGTTTCCCTATGCACACTTGCTTGGACCCCGATGAGCTGGTGCCCACGCTGGGCGAATTTAAAGTCGAGCATTTGTGACCAAGTGTACTAGTTGCTTGGAATTTTGTGGTCTGAGCGGTCGAAGGTGGGGAAACCAGCCACAGGTGGCTCCTTGGCATGTGTTGACTCTCAACGTCGCCGGTACTGGCGTACTGCTTGCAACAATTGCTACAGGATATGACGCAGCTTGGAAGCAATGCTTGTTACGCAGTTCGGCTGGCTGTGGAGCGAGGGCACCACTGCCTGTCGCTGATCACTGCGCTGTTCAGCTGCAGCTGCAGCTGATCCGCGACACGGCGCCTGCCGTTGCATGTGACACGCACAGATCGGGTACAAATTTCGTGCATGCCTGCACTGTAAGATGCCTGCGAACGTACGCGCGACTGCTTCGGGCCATGGAGGCAGGCTGCTGTGGCGCGGGCCCAGGATCCGGAGGAAGGCTTGCGACTTGAAATGCTTGTTGGCGCTCCACCGGACTGTGCCTGGCTATTGTATGCGCTCAGATTGGACCGCAACTGAGATCCTACAGACTTCACAGATCAGCGAGGTCTAGGCAACGGCTGCAAAGCAGCGACAGCAGGCTTAAGCTTGCGAAGATGGTCAGGATTTCGTGCTTGACCGATGCCGGGGCGAGGGCAGATCCAGGCGATAATCTGGCACGAGTGTAATACATCTCTGCACAGGATCGACTTGGAGTAGCCTAGACATCGTCACCAGCACCTGGGCATGACAAAGACTTGCGGGCTGGCCGGTACGAGTTCTGTGGCTTCGAGTGAACAAATCGCCAGCTTGCGGACCATGCATAGCTCCGTCCAGCACTTCCCAGTGAGATGTAATGAATTCCAACGGATAATTCGGCACAGCAGAATCCAGCCGATGCATGTGCCGATTTACATATCACCGTGACGTCACGAATATGCGCCCCTTGTAACACCAGTTCACAAGGTGGAAATCTGTGTGTCAGTGTATAACCTGTCCATCTGGAGCTTCCTTCCGCATCAATTGGCAGAGGATCATGCTTGCGCGGCTTTCCATTGCAGTGCGCTGCATCGAAATCTTGCGCATACAATGAAACCCATGGGTCTCTGTGCAGAGAGCTGCAGCTGCTTCCGATGTCGGAACCCCACCGTGACGTCGACGCCGCCGAGACGTACACACATGTGCGAAACCGAGCCTAGTCAGAATATGAAGAATACGTAACAGCGTACTCATGCAATCCATGCGCAGAACGCAAGTAATCCTCTGCATGTTGATCGACGGCTGCGTATACGTAGCTACGTCTACAGGGCGTACGCGTGTGGCAAAAAGCACTGATAAGAAGCTAGCAGCCATGCACACGCTTGTCGGAGGTGTCAATGTCCTCATGGATACGGCGATGTACATCGCCGTACGACATGTAATCATACATACATACACGCCGCATCTGCTGGCTAGCATGTGAGTTTAGTTGTACATTCGCTTGGCCATGGTGCACTGGCTCGGAGCCCCTCGAGGTCGATGTAAGAGTACATACACGCCGACCCTTGAAACGCGTAGCGAAGCCTTCTAGATAGGCTGAACCTAGAAATTAAAAGCAACAGTCTCGGTACCGGTGGGCATGACCCGCCGGGTCGACCCTGCAGGGCCCTGCAGCTGATCATGACGGCATTGGGTCTGCCTGTGCGCCAAGACTATCAACTTGTGCGGCAGTGCGGCAAGGCATTCAAACTTGATAACGGTTCCGAATCGGAGGCGGTACCCCGGCCGGAGCTCCGCTGCCAGCGGATACATAAGATGTTCGCGAAATTTGCATTTAAATGCATATGCGCGGCCATTCAAGCTTGGGGAAACGGCTGTGCACGTGCATGCGCATGCAGATGCGTGTTTTAGGTACTGCGTACTATTACTAGCAGCTACAGTACTTGTTCATGTAGGCCAGGACGCGTAGCTGTTGGCGGCGCATGCCAGTCGTCTACACGTGGTACATGGAGATCAACTCAGCAGCCCAGCATGCGCAGGGAGGGAAATTGCAATAGCAAGCAAGCAAGCCTGGTGCGGTACGCGTCCTGACAGCGGATCTGCCCCACTGCGGCCACCCCCCGCCGAGAAAATACGCATCACTCCCAACAGACCCCCATGCGATCCCGCAGGCGTGCACAGGACCCCCCCCCCCCCCCCCCCCCCCACCCCCGCCCCTATGCAGGCAGCATCGGCCCTGGCATGGGGGCCTGGCGCCGAGAAGCCAGAACGTAGCTACTACGCATCGCACCGTGACACCCTGCGCGCTTCCGCGTGCGCGGCAGCGCACCGCCAAACGCGGGAGCGCAGATCTGGAGGCACGCGAATTCAATGTTAACACGTGCGCCCGCGGCCCCAAGCGCTGCGCAGGATCCCCTGCCCCCAGCGCAGCGCAGCGGCCACACGCCCCCCACAAAGGGTCCGAGGGGACCGTGCGGCCAGGCGGGACCGCGCGTCCAGGAGTTTAAATCGGCTGCGGCAGCGGTCTTGCTGCAAGCCTCGCTGTGCGAGGACCTGCCTGGTGACACCCCGGCAGACTCGGAGGGCGGTACCATGGAAAGGCACGCTTGGCGTTCTGCAGGAGCACACAAGTAGCCACGTCTGCAGTATCCAGTATCCGTGTCTGCCATGGACGTCTCGCCACGGAGCAGGAGGCGGCGGCAAAGTCAGCACTGCAATTGGCAATCTCTTTCAGGATCGCAGATGCACCCACGCTAACTTGGTAATAGTACTGTTGATATAGTAGTATTGTTGATCTCGGCTAGATGGCTCATGCGACAGGGACACGAGGCAGAATGCGCCCCTGCCGTGCGGCCATATACTATAGTAGTACTGGAAGTACTAGTACTGGAAGTTTTGTGCAGACGTTGGTGTGCTGCTCTTCCTCCCTCAGGTTGGCGGCAGCGCCGGGCGTGCGCGCTGCGACAGGGGGGAAAGGGGGGGCCACAAGATCACCTAGGCCACCTGTGGTGCCCCTGTGTGCTGCGCATGCTCTGCTGACCCAACCAGATTGGCCTTCAATTTGGCTGACATATTCCTCATGCACGGTGCGGGTGTGCCGCGTCTATAGTCTATCACATCGCAGTGACGGGATGATGAGCGCATGTGCCCGCCTCCGCGACAAAATGTCTATATGCGGCCTCGTGACTGCAGTTGATTGTTACAGACGTCCGTACCCGCCATGTTTTGTGGCAAGTGTGTACTCAAGTGTGGCCAGTGCGCGTGACAGGTATGACAAGATATTCGGCACGTGTGAGATGGTCACGTGTCAAGTAGCTGAGGTCACTCTGGACAGTACCTGCTAGCTACATGCACCAGCACCACTGGCCCGCACGCCTGACGCGGCGTAACGCGCTGGGTGCTGCATGCCAAGGCGCAGCTGCTGGCCTTGCAAGGCCGGCAGGCCTGTGTGATGCAGCTGGTTTTCGAAGAGACCTTGCAAGCCCCGTGCAAACGCTGCACATATGACCGTGCTTCAGCGTCGTTGGTAGCTGCACAACGCCTGCTGCATGCGCAGCGGCGTGCATGTATGACCGTTACTGAAAGGCGTAGACTTCTGCATCAAATGGCATGACCAGCTCTGGCTTGACCTCTTAATCACTTCTATGAGTATGGATGGCAAGAGTGTATGGCTGCAGCGCACCGAATCGACGCTCGTAATGGCTTTCGATGGCGAAAGTGATCGCGACGTTGTGATACCTTCGGACCTGATCTCTCGGAGCACAGTTCTGCAAACAATCCACGAAAGCACGAGACCTGGTACATCCGAGAAGCATGACATTCCGCGTGATTTCTTGCGTGCTTGGCTTGACCTCGTATCGGATCCGGAGGCTGGCCACAATCATGTACCGGTTGCACCGGCCGATGAGGCCGCGTTGCTGCGCTTGGTCGAGGTACGTTTACCTGTTCTACGATCGAGAGAGTAAATCCTGACTGTGCAGTTGCATTCAGGCCTCGTGGCGCCTGCGCACTTTGCGGCTGCAGCTGCGGGTGTGCCACAATGTGATAGATCGAGGCCTCAGAAGCGCCGAGGAACAAAGCAGCAAACACACAATCAATCCAAGAAACACAAACAATCTGAACAAGTAGCACAGCTACCGTCTGTACCAGCATGAACCACACCAACCACCGGCAGCTGAGGGTGTGTTACACAGTGATAGATCTAGGACCCAGCAGCGCCGAGGCAACAGGCCAGGCAACACGCAAACAGACAGACTGCCCACCGACAGCTGAGGGTGTAAGAAACTGCTTTGGCAAGAGTCACAGAAGCCTCTAAGACAGGCACCTGGGCACTTGGTCTGATCCTGCCAATGAGTGAATCATCGATGTATGTCGAGCCCGTAGTACGCGTACACGGGTCCCCTCCCAGACCATGTTCCCCTCGAGCTCGAACTCGAGTGAGCTCGTGCTCGTCTCGTGGGCACAGACCTTGAAAATGTCCGTGCACAGCCACACTGCTAGTTAAGAGCAACCTCTTGTACTGACGCACTGCAAACCAGGTCCATCGACTCGGATGCCATCTTGACACGCTAGACCGCGTCCATGCACATGGTTCATCGACGCCCTACTAGCGGTACGTACACGGCAGAGGCCACGGCTGTACCGTATCCAACGCATAGGAATCAGAGATCATGAATTCGAACTGGAATCAGATTTGAATGGGCAAGATCATCCCCTAACGCCCGGCGCCGCGCGCCACTTGAGCTCCATCGCATGCACCCACACCACATGCCACTTCGGTAACATTTGTCTTCGGTCACATTTCTCTCTACAGCACACGCCACTGACACCACAGTACCCCCCGCAGCATGCGTGTTGCATGCAGGCCTGCGACTTTCTGAACGACCAGGAGGCCGTTCGAGAGGCAAGCTACCGGCTGGCGGCCTGTGCGCTGCCCTTCGGAGGCGCGTTGCCTCCATGGGCATCGCCAGAGGAGGGCTGCGATCGCGATCATCGTCATGATAACAAGCGCAGACGGCGCAGGAGCAGATCCGAGGCGGCAATGGAGGTGCGCACCGGGGTCGCATCCGAGTCGCTCTGGCTCTGCTTGTTCAGACAATTGATTCTGGAGTACCGCATGTGTCCCTGCCTTCCACAGTGTACTGCAATCATATCATCAGGACGATCAGCAATCACAATTACCATGAAATTATTCGATTCCTGACTTGTCAACCAGACGGCAACGTGCCCTGTTCTGCTGCTGATGTTGGTGCGGTTTCTGCTCTTCGTTCGCCGGTGGGCCACCGCCGGCGGTGGGCGGTGGACCCGGTGTCACATGATTGCTCTCAGATGTGATGTGGCCGAAGCCCTCGGTCCCGCGTGATCACGGTTTTGGCATTTTTGCCCGCTTTTGACAGTAGGTCTGTTGTTGGAAATTGCTGATGTTGGGCGTGCTCTCAACACACGCCCGCGCCTCTGCAGGTGCTTGATGCGCTGCCGGAGCCTCTCGTGCTGGGCGTGCTGCGCGCTTCTTTCGACCGTGTTCCGCCACATGTCACCCCAGCCACCACCCGCCACTGCTGCTGCCTCAGCTGCCACCTGCAGGCATGGACGAAGCTTCTGCCTGAACGCTTTCAGCCACTTCTGCTGCGCGCACTTGATCCAGCCGTCGATGCGCACCAAGCGTTGACCCTTCCCATTCCATTCTGCTCCTCTGCAGCCTCGAGCATGTGCGCAGCAGGGCACAGCTTCGGGTCACATCTTGTGTCCCTGAAGCTCGTTGAGGACAAGGACCGTTGCGATGCATGCGCTCCATGCACTGTACCACACGACGGCAACCCGTTTCCAGTCAGCCAACCCGCAGAGGCCGGGACGCAAATCGCAGACATGATTGCGCCCGTGGCCACGATGACGGCGCTGCAGTGCCTGGAGCTAGACTTCGGCAATCGAAGCCACGCGCGAAGGCACAGCTGCCTTGCTCTGGGTGAAGTCTTTTCGTCGTTGCTGCATCTGACATGGCTCGCGGTGAGAGTACCAGTCAAGGCGGCCAAGTTCTCTGCGAACAGGGCAGCTGACACCGACTCCATTGCGGCGCTGTCGCTGTCTGTGCTGCACACGCTGCGTTCGCTTGAGCTCTGCGGGTTCGACTTCGACATATATGGCACTGTCAGGTGGGACATCGCTGGCCTGGCCAGAATGGACCATGTCGCACGGCACTTGCCAGCCGAACTCACTCACCTATCTCTGCGGGACAGTTGGCTGGGTAACGGAGCGGCCGTCACCGTGCCAGCACTGTCGCGCTTGCCGCTGGTAGCCCTCGACCTGAACAACTGCAGACTGTCAGCACATGTGCACCTGCCTGGTCACCCCGCCAACGCGAGCCTGAATTCCCTGGACCTTGGGGGGAATTTCATCGCACTGCCTGCTGCTCGAGACATCGCAACGCTGACCAGCCTCACACGGCTTGATCTCTCCAACATGCAGCGTGGCCATGATGCGGTGCCACATGTGATGCGTGTGCTGAGCGATGCCACGGCCATCAGGCTGCAGGTCTTCTGCTGCCATCTGAATCAGATGGATCAGGGTTCGGTGGAGCATCTGCGCGCCTCTGTGGAGCGCTGGACGGGACTGCAAGCGCTGTCCATCTCCTGGGGCGGGGCCACGGGGGGCGCTCAGCACACACATCACGTGCTGGGGGTGCCTCGTGGCTGCACGGGCCTGCGGGACCTCGAGCTGTCGTCTGAAATGCTGATGACGGTGCGGGGGGTTGGGGAGATACCGGCTGTTGCGCTGTTGACCGGGCTTACACGGTTGTGTCTGAGGAGCATTTGTTGTGACAATGACGCTGTGGACGGGCTGCGGCAGAGCGTGAGCCTGCTGACCGCGCTGCGTGATTTGGAGATGACATACATGGCGAAGCGGTTTGATGAGGCCACGGGCGAGGCGTTTGCCGACCCGGTGCGGCCGCTGACGCATCTGACGCGGCTGAGTGTGTGCTACTGTCGCCTGGGCCGGGCAGGGTCGTTGCGGCTGGCGCAGGGACTTGCATGCATGGCCAGCATGCGTGAGCTGACTCTGGAAGAAAACCGCCTTGAGCCTGAGGCGTTTGCGGCCGAGCTGGTGCCGGTGCTGGGGGAGTTGAAGGGGCTCAGCATGCTGAGCGTGGCAAAGAACCCTGTGGGGGATGCGGGCGCCGCAGCCCTGGCTGCCGTGCTCCCGCGCATGCGTGCGTTGCGAGAGCTGGACATGCGGCACTGCTCGCTGACTGGCGCGTTCAGTCAAGCTGTTGTCCGGGCAGCACCGCCGGGCATGCATGTGATCACGTTTCAGTAGTCGCTGTGACCAGTTCCTGTGTCCACATAAGTGTCCACATACTAGTCCTCTGTCATGTATCTCATGTTGCAGACGCCTCCTGACTGCGCTGGCCTCTGTGCGCGTCCGTGATCAGGATGGGATCCAACATTTTAAAGGCACTGATGAGCTGTACATTTACATGCTGACAGTTCCACATGGAGTGCGGTTGTGACAAGTGTCATGATTGAGTAAGCACTGTGAATGGTGCAGTCCAGGCTGCGCAGTGAAAGCAGTGGCGAGCGCAAGTGACCAGTCTGTGGCTCTCCTGGGTTCGCAGCAACAGAGCTGTGTTGGTGTAAAAGCACATCTGGCTGATCAGCGTGCCAGTCGGCGTGCTCCTCTGCCTCAGACCCCCATCCATTCTGTCTGTACACGGTGCTCCCATGGCGAAACAAAATGACCTTGTTCATGCAGCGCTCTCAGTACATGGCTTACAGCATGATTACACCAGATCGCTTGGATCGTAAGCGTCTAGCAGAAAGCAGAACTGATCAGGAAGACGTGCCCGCGGGCTGGCCCCGGAACCCATTAGAGAACATGCATGGCCTTTGCCCTCATTTTGGGCGGTATGCACTAGACACACATGGTTTGATCCCGTGTCTGTCTCGCCTTGAATGCCGCACACGATTGCCACGCGGGATCTGGCCGTCTCATGCCTCGCCTGCAAATCACAGTGAATGGCAAGTACATGCCCCGAGTGGCAGCCTGCTGCAGGCACGGTCGCAGGCCTTCTCGCATACAATAGATCACGAGCGAGATTTTGCCTGTTTAGGCTTGGGTCCTCACAGCCATGCCTCCCTTCTGCGAGCTGCTCTGTGGCAGCCGCAAGCCGTTGCTGTAGGAGCAAGTGGCCGTAGGAGCTCACCATATGTCACATGATGTGCGGCACAACTCAGTCGTGCTGTGTTTTGACCCTCTTGAGCGACGTCAGAAGGAGGTTGCGGACAGGCCTGCCCATGCCCTCCGCTTGCCCCTCCATCTTGGCCCTGCATGCATGCACACCAGGGATGCGAAACAGGGCTGTAGGGAGACATGACTGGGGGAGAGCAGAGTCGCGCCACTCCATCTGCATCCATGCGGGTCTGTTGACACACCACCCCAGGAGCACCGTATCTCCCCAGGGGCACCAGTACAGCGTCGGCATGCGTGGAACAGCAGCGTGTATAGAGGAGCAACAGCGCAGCTGCATCGTGCATGTATGAGCATCGAGGCGGTCACCAGTGCCTCCCGTAGAGACCTGGCACAGGCAGGCAGGCATGGCCACTCGCAGATAAGAAATGCGCCACCAGACCTGATCTAGCTGCAGCATACAAGCAGCAAAGCTGTGATGATTTTGATAGTAAGACACTACAACGAGCGTATCTACCTACCAGAAACATGACATAGGCAGAGCGACACTGTGAGTGATTGATCTGCCACACGCTGTCTAGCATCCGCAAACATTCTCGTTCACCTGATGAGTCCCGCGCGCAGTGTGAGGCGGACACTGTGTTGCACTGAGAGGGATCATGGCCTCAGCAGCGGCGCGAGAAGGAAGCAAGTGACACAGCACACGTCACAGTCGGCGTGGCCGCCCGGCGTGCTGTCATGTTCGGCCCCCACAAACACAGGGCATAGGCAACACCTGCCCAACACGGAAGCTTCCTGAAGCTTCAGCGCATGCAGAAGCTGCAGGTTCGCGGCAGGTGCTGGGAATCACGGTGCCTAGTCAGCGTGATGCTGTAGGAGAGTGTGACAATGACGCTGTGGCATGCATGCATGCATGCCTGTCCTGCGCTGCTAGAATCGTGATTCTACTAATCATGCCACGTGCATGAGCGCGCACCAGAACTCTGCCTGGCACTGCGACACGAATGAATCCTCTGGATTGGAAGCCTCCTGAAGCTTCTGGGTGCGCTGGCCGTGTGAGACGCTGACGAGGTCATCCTCGATGCTCCCCTGCACCAACATCCGCGCATCCTGAACCGGACATGATGAACCGGACAACACCTTCATAGGCAGGCACACAGCACAGGCCAGCCAGATGCATGGCAAACAGCACAGAGCGTGCCAGGCGCGCAGCACACGTCGGCCTCGGGCTTGCAATGGTATGGGTGACTGGTGTCACTACAGCCTGCCCGGCCTCCATATCACGGGCCTCCATATAACGTGATGTGCCTATTAGGGATGGCGCGAGCACCGCACATGTCAAACTCGCAAGCCAGCCATGGCAACGCATGTGCATACTCCATCACCAGTCCCGGGTGAACACCCGAAAGACCAACTGCAGCATGCAAGCAGACACGCAGACAACACATCTGTCTACACGCCAGCTTGAACTAATCGCACAAGAATCAGAAACCACCCCAGGGGAGGGGGGGGGCACCTTCATGACGAGGACCTCAGCATGCACAGCACGCGTTGCGCCGAGTCGGTGTGCGCGGCTGACCACCTGCTGCTCCAGGGCCAGGTCCCCCAGGGGCTCCATGAGGAAGACGTGCTGCGTGCAGCTGAGGTCGAGGCCGACGGCGCCGACAGAGTCCATCACGAGCACCCGCGCCGGGCCGTGCCGGTACGCCGAGATGGCCGCTGCGCGCTCCGCGCGGCTCATGCTTGCCTTCAGCACCTGCGATGGGCGCATGCATGGGCTTAGCACAGCTGACCTGCGAGCACGTGCATCGACATGC
>JALKAD010000011.1:192601-226009 GCA_024500015.1 Ulva compressa | reverse complement strand
ACACTGGGAGGTGAGGAGGCTACAGTGGCTGGCCAATGGCGGAGCCCGCAGTCGACGCCTCTAGCAGACTGCATTCACCCGACCCCCATCATGCGTTGCGTGACCCCTACAGCAGACACCATAACTGCCCAGAATTACCCTTGCCGTGCCCGTCCAGTGCATGTGTGATCGCATGCTTGCGTGCGTCCTTGCCGGACTCCCTATTTGCTTGCTGCCGTGCTGCCTTGACGCTGTGCTGTTTGCCAATGCAGGAAGAGCAATCGGCGCTGCATGCCCACCTGTCGCGCATACAGCAGCTCATCTCACAGGGCCGGGCCACCCTCGCGAGCCTCCACCAGCAGCGCACCTCGCTGCGCAACCGCATCACAGCCGCACTGGCTGCCCGGCTATCAACGCCGGCAGCGCAAGACAGCTGCGCCCTCTCAGCCGCTCCCGTTCAAGCGCCCCCTGCGGATGCCCCCGACCGCCCTCCAGGCGACAACGTCCTCCTCCCACAGGGCTCTCGGAATCAAGGCTCCGGGCGGCCGTCATCCGCAGTCACGCAGCGGCGGCAGCAGCCGCCGCCGACGCGCGACGCGTTGCTGCCGCAGCCGATCGGCAAGTTTGAGTGCCGCACCGACATCACCTTCCGGGACATCGTGGGGGCGCCGCTGCACGAGCGCGACGCGGCAGGGAGGATGACGGTGTGCGTGCGGAAGGTTGTGGAACAGTGTAGGTTCCTGAAGGCGTGGGAGATGCAGACGACGCCGGCACGAGTCTGCTGGTTCATGCAGACGCAGTACGAGGTCGCGCCAGGCCTGGCTGTGTCATACAGCACGACACTGAGCTCGCCGGAATGTGTGGGATCCATGGTGCTCCACATTCTTGCGTGTTACCTGGAGTTTTCTCTGTTCACAGCCCTAGATGAACCCCAGCGTGCGCTGCCACCATACACTGCTTGCTTAAGTGTGTGTGTGTGTGTGTGGTTACAGAGTCGTTACGTGTGTACGTTTTTCTTTTTCTTTTTCAGTTTTTGGATGGTGGTACACGCCATGCTGCCCATGCAAGGGTGGCGCTTGGCCTGCCCCTGTGCTTCGAAAGTGCTGGGATCCTCGGCCGTTGCAGCATGCGTTGAGAGGGGTGCAACCTCGCACCACGCTGACTGTGCTAGCGGCGCTGCGTGACGTGTGCTGTGCTAGCGAGCGCATGAACGGTGGTGTGCGCACTCGGTGCGTGCTGGGCGTGCTGGGTGTGGCTGTGGCCACGTTGGTCTACCGACATCCCATCCACGGCCGCGCGCGCAATGGCGGGAAGGGGCCGTCTTGCGCAAGCACGGCGGGCCACGTGTCATGGGGTGAGTTCAAGTTGGTGCGATGTGTAGCACAACCCTCAAGAGGCTGTTGGTGCACTGTTGTGTTTTTTTGGCATGTCTTCCCGCAGCGCGATGGTCTTGGAACCCATGGGGCGACACGAATGCATACTGCGGACAGCACGCCGCCACACAGTACAGCAGGCATGGGCCTCGTCGGTCCATCGTTGCAAAGGGCAAGACTCTGACTCCCTGACGCTACCACGGAGCGCATCTCTCCCCAGCGCCACGTCACCGGCGGTTGCTTCACAAGTGACGTCACGGCTACAAACACGTGACCCACGCATGTGGCTGCAGGGATACACCAGCCATCACCTGCGAAGCGCACAGCACGCACAGCATCGACCACCATGCATCAGGCCTCAACCTCCCACCGACCCCAGACACAGCAACAGCCCCCGCCCATGTCCCCAGCACAGCCGCCACGACCGGCTGCATTGCAGCAAAGCACGCCCAGCATGCCGAGCGCGTGTAGCGTGGCTCCACACCGGGGGACACTTCCCCCGCTGCATGGAAGCCCGCGGCAGGCGCAGCCGCCTGCGGAGCAGCCGGCCCAAGCCCGGTCAAGCCTGCCCCCCCCGCCCCCCCTGCCGCCGCGGCACGCGCAATGCGTCCCCCCACCCCCCCCGCCGCTCCCAGCGGCGGCCCCCGAGCCCGCACCACCGGTCTCCGCCGCTTGGTCCGGGCTGGTGCGGTGCGGTGTGAATGACACATGCGCCGCACAGGCTGCGATAGAGGCCGTGGTCGGCAGCGTGCACAGCACATTCCGTGACCACCTCTCCGCAGCGACGCTCAAGTGGGCGTGCAACCAGATGTGCAGCCACCTGGATGATCTTCTCTTCGCCACGTTTGCCCCGCAGGTGGCGCCCACTAGCAAAAGCGGCATGCCTGCTGCGCCGGGTCGTGCCAGCGATGCCGTGGAGGAGTATCACAACAAGGTGTCAGAGGCAATGGCATACGTCCTGCCCAACTTCCAGAAGTGCCTGCTGCGCCTCTCCGGAGACACACTTCCCACGGTGCGTTTTTTCTTTCTTTCAGCAGCCATTCCGTGGCTGCTGCTCGTGCTGGGCCAGCAGCGGCATCACTGTTCGCCGCCGCGCTGGAGGTGTTACATGCCCCCATATAATCATTGAGCTCCTCAGAGCCAGCGGTGAACAGTGGTGACGCTGCTAGCTCCATGCCTCCAGATGAACCTGACTCCCCACAGGACCAGTGCAACACGTCAGCCTGCTATGCTACGGCCTGCTGTGCTACGGCCTGCTGTGCTGTTTCCAGCCGCACCTCAGTCGGTGTACATTCTTACTTGGGTACACATTCTTACTTGTGGGTGTACATTCTTACTGTGGGTGTACACTCGTACTTCAGAGGTATACACCTCAGATGTTGTCGACAGAAACTTGCCGAGGCGGAGTGCACTGATGTTGCGTGGTGATGTATGGTCGCACCCGCGACTACAGCCGGATGGGCACTCCCACACCGCACGGCCGCACATGTGCGCACAGCTATTTGCATTCATGCCATGCATCCTCAGCATCATTGAACGCCGTGGCTCTGCCGCTCATGTCCCGCATACGCCCGGCTGATCTCAGCCCACGCAGGCATTCCATCAATCCCCCTTGGGAGAATGCCCTTGCCAGGCATTCTCCCAAGCGGCAGCTGCAGCGCCGGTTCCTGTCAGCCTCACATCCCTCAGACACCGGCCTCCCCATCTCATTCACCACACACACCCTCTCATCCAATGCTCCTTTTGTGTGCGCTTGGTGGCGGTGTTTGTTGCCGGTGCGGCTGCGCGTGTGTCTGACACGTTTTTCGGCAGTGCTGGCGACAGTGTGCGTGGTATGCTTGCCCCCGTGGTCGCGGTAGCGGGCTTGGTGTGCTGGCCCGGGTGCCCGCACACCTGGTGCTACCGCCCCTGGTGATCGTATCGCGGTGTTGATCGTATTCGCGCGTTGCCCCCGTGCTCTCCCTTCCCTTGCGAGCATGGGGGTCCCTTCCGAGCGTTGCCCGAGAGCGTTGCCCCCGTGCTCTCCCTTCCCCCGCCCCTGCTCGGAGGGGTGCCGTGGCCGATGCCCGTCCTGGTGTGGCGCGATGTCCGTTTCCCTTTCCTCTACTGTATTTTCAACATCCATGCCCTCATTCAACACCCATGCTTTCACTCACTACCCATCCCCTCGACCACTGCCCATGCCAACACGCATGCCCCCAACACGTCCACCCGCGCAGGCTGTGGAGGGCAGCAATGTACAACAGGGGCCTGCGTACGGGGACTGGCTCGCGCCGACTGTGGAGCCGCAGCATGCACCACTCCCTCAGCATGCGCAGCACGCTCAGCATGCGGGTCTGCGGAGCTCCACGGCCGGCACAGGCGCCGGTGCCGCGCGGCGGAAGCCGCGGGCGGATCTGAAGGAGCGCGCGTACATGGTGATGACGCTCTTCAGCGCCGGCCACATGCTGTCGCTGGCCGACGCGAGCCGCATCATCCGCCGCCTCTCCGTCAACGGCACCGTCCCAATAATTCAGCAGTACCAGGTGTGTACATGCTGCCCCGCCCACGCGCATGTGCCCGCCGCAATGTGTTGTGCTAGGCATGCATCATGGAAAGCGGCGCAATGTACTGTACTGTCCGGACGTGCTGTGCTGTGCATGCTTTGGCCCATGCATGCATTACACATCACATAGTGCAATACGGTATAATTTATACCCAACTGTCCCTGTCTCCCTGTCAGAGCCACATATGCATCACACCTAGACACCTGAGGCCACTCGTGCAGCACGGCTGGATTCACCTGCCTACGTACATCGACCACATATAAAATATCGGCTACACAATGACCACCATGGCCCATGCATGCGTGTTGGCCGTTGCAGGCAGAGTCCCCCCCTGCCGTTCCGCCCCTGCCGTCTTTGCACATGTGTTACGCCGACGTCGATTGGACAGGGAACGAGAGAGTGAGGACGGCATCAGATCAGTCACCGTTGGCGAGGTCGGGTCTTGGCTGGCTGCTGTGTGCTTCATCGAGATCGTTTGTCCACCAAGCTACTTCTCTGCTGCACGCTGGAAAGCAGGCGTGTACTGGCACCGCAGCACACAGCACACAGCATCAGCATCCCAGGCCGCAAAAGCGGTGACAGATCTGCACTGCTCGCCCGTTTCCGCAGAGATTCGTGCGTACTTGCGCGATGTGCGGTGTGCTATGTGCTATGTGCTATGTGCAATGACGTGGCGGTGCCAGCACGGCTGTGGTACACTGTGATAGATCAAGGCCCCAGCAGCACGGAGAGTAGAAAACAGGGAACAAAACAAACAAGCACGAGCAGCACAGCCACTTCCCGCATCAGCATGAACCGCACTCACAAGGGACACACCGACGCACCAACCGAGCGTGGCACAGCCTGAACTGAGAAACCATGGCTGAGACCGTACACCAAAATCCCCGGGAATCGTACTGAAAATCGGCAGTGTCAGACGCATAGAATCGTTCACACACTCGACTCCAGAAGCGAACTCACCCTCCCTCACCAGTGCTGCCCGCAGCATGGCACCCTCTGAGCTGCTCCACCGGCGCATTCACAGGGATAGCGTCCGGCATATTCACAGGGATAGCGGAGCATGCCTGAGGTCCAGGGGCACCTGCTCTTGGTGCCAAAACCAGGCGACCGGAGCAATGCATGATGCTTCTCACTTGTGCTGCTGCAACATGCTGTTTTCGGATGCACTTTGTATCGCCACTTTGTATGTTGGGGGGTGCAGTGTCGGGCGCACCTGTAGCCTCAGGGGGGTGTGAACAGCATCAGAGGCCCCAGGAGCAAACACTAGGCACTTGTGCGGCCTGCAACAGTGGCATGGGCCTGCAGTTCACAACAACTGGCTGTCCTGCTGCTCTCGCATCTGTCCCTCATGCTCTAGCAGGCAGCTGTCACTCGTGCTCTAGAAGCCGTCACACCTGGGCCTTGGGCCCTGCAGTCAGGGCCCTGACAGCAACCATGCCATATCAGGATGCGTGCACACAGCTTCATAACTGCTGCTCTTGAACTCGCAATTGATTTTTTTGGATTACAAATAATGCACTCATGAGCAGTCTGCACTGAACTCTAGGTCATTGCTAAGCTCGCACTCGTGCAGCACATGTAGCCACATGGTCATGCATGGGTCATGCTCACCACTGGGGCTGTGTCATGCTCTCTACAAACGCTTGCTAGCTAGTTCACTGCCATAACGCAAGCCATGTGTAGTGCAAGCCATGTATGCAAGCCAGTACATGCATCCATTACATACAAGTTGGTACATGCATCATTCCTGTGTGCGGACTGGCCCATATCTGACCGTGCCACTGGCGGAGGCCGCATGCGGGCGTACACCTGCTATGCCTGCTTTGCCTGCTCTGCGTCCGGCGAGCGCCTGGTCCCGGCGATGAAGTGCCAGACTGGTGCACAACCGGCAGATTGAGGTGGCTTGAGGCGCGCAAACAGCACCGTGCCGCCACTGGCACGCTGTGTGCTATGTGTTGGAGTCGCACAGCACACACTGTGATACGCCGCTGCCCGAACGGTGTGCGTGTGCTGCAGGTGGAGAACATGCATGTGCGCGTCTACCGAGCCCTGCAGCTCACCAGCGACCAGCGCGACACGATGGCGGATATTTGGAGCGAATGGGAGCAGCGGCGGCGCAGCGTGGACGCGCCTGTGGCCACAGCACGCGACTGCCTCGACGCGCTGCCTCAGTTCATTCCCATCCCAGCCGTGTTTGCACAGCACGTGTTTGACATCGCACAGGGCAAGCCGGCAGCCGCGGCGGCCGCGGCGGCCGCCGCCCGCGATCCGCCGTCGAACCCTGCACCCTGGGAGCGGGAGGCGGTGGTGCCGCTGCTGGGTGCCGCGTCGGACTTTGCGGAGCCGGCCGCCGAGGCGCTGCGGCTGCTGTGGTATTCGCAAGAGGCGGAGGCTAGCGTGAGCACATGCATGGTCGCCCGGCGGCTGCAGCCGGGGCATGCCATGTCGGTGAGTCAGCAGATGCGGCTGTACTCCGCGCACCTGAAGTACGTGGGCGCGCCCTTCGTTGACTTTCTTGCGCTGTGCCAGCTGGCAGTCATGCATCAACGCCGCCACAAGCTCTTCCACGCCCCCGCGTCTCCGTACGGTCCGGACTTTCGGCGCGACCACCCGGAAGTGGCCGCGCCGTACGACGCGGCCGCGCCCGCGAACCTCATCCGAGTTCCCGGCTGTGACATACTTCGGTAGCACGTCCGCTGTGCTGTGATGTGCTGTGCTGTTATACCCTGTGCTGTGCTGTGCTGTGCGGCCAGCGGGGCTGTGCAGATGTAATGAGCAGGCGGTGGGTGTGGTGATGCAGCCTGGCTGCTACGCTGCGGTGTGCTGGCACCTCAATTTGCAGACATCATGCGCAGCAGGCATGGAGCACGCGTAGCAGGCATGGAGCACATGTAGCAGGCATGGAGCACGCATTGCAAGCTCAGTGCAGTGACACTGCGGTGTGACGAGGGCCACGCTTGGGCACTATTGGATCTGATTGTACTAGTAGCATACATGATCGGTCCTGCTGCAGCTGCATGTGTGAAAATGTTTAGTTCCATATGGATCACGAATCGGGACATGAGCGTTGCGGACATGGTGGCCTTTCGCCGTGTGTTTGGTGAAGATGTGTGTACAAAAGGCTGCTGCTTGTGGCCACTGGGGCTGTCGCTGTGTGAGCAGGTTGAGCCTGAACGCATGTGAGCGAGGTGTGCGATAACATTCTCCATTGTTGTTTGTCCGGGTGACACAGCATGGCACAGCGTGTACGAGGAGGGGATGTTATGTCCAAGAAGGGCATCGCTTCTTGTGAGGACTATAGGGTGTGCATGGGCGAGTACAGAGACTGGTGTGCGCTGTGCTGTGCGGTGCTGCTCTGCTCTGTGCTGTGCTGTGCTGTGATGTGCTGCGCTGTCGTTGCGCTGCGCTTTCACACGCCCTGCTGTGCACCCCGCAGCATCAGAATGCTGTGCGCCTTGCAGCATGAGCGCTGTGTTGTAGGCAGCATATCGTAGGGAGCGTGCGTGGCCGTCCTATAAGCGGCAAGCGGCCGCATAAGGGTCTGCCGGTGTGAGAGGGTCGGCGTGGTTGCGCCAATGCATGCGCTGCTTGTGGGGGTATGCCGGTGCATGTGCTGCTTGCGGGGGCATGTTGGTGCAAGCGCTGCTTGTGGGGGTATGCCGGTGCATGCACTGCTTGTGGGGGCATGCCGGTGCATGCACTGCGTGTGCATGTGGAGCGGCCCTGCTGACCTTCCGCCCCGTGCTAGTGGGTTGTGCAATTGTGTGGTAGGAGTGCGAGTTGCATGCATGCGATGTGCAGCGCCCGTGCTGTGCGACATGCGTTGCAACATGTAAAGGTTGGTGCGGCGGAGTACTTCATCTATCATCTGCCGCGCGGCATGTCAGACTGTCCCTGTCCCAATGCCTTGCATAGCATGGCTACTGTCTCAGCGTTGCACCCCAGCCACAGCGCTGCACCCCAGCAGCTGCGTTGCACCCCGGTTGCACCGCCGCCTCCGCCCCAGCGTTGCGCCCCAGTGTTGCATCCCAGCGTTGCACCCCAGCAGCAGCGTTGGCACCCCAGTTGCTCGCCGTGCGACACAGCAGGCAGGTGTAGCACAGACTCAGCTGCTCCCAGGGCTCCCTAGCTCCAGCCGAACACGTGACCCCAGGCACAACACGGTCAGCACGGACGCCGTCCGGTGTGGCTGCACCCGACGTGCTGCTGGCACAGCGACTGCACCAGGAAGCATCCACGGGAGTAATCGATGCATGCACGGGAGTAATCGATTCAGTGATTACTCATAGAAGCATGCATTGACAAGAAAAAACTCGTGGAACAGCAGCAGATCTCATGCGGACCGCATGCGTGCGTGTTGCCAAGGGTCCCATGCGCGCCAGCACATCTGTCCTTAGCTACAAGACTCCCCTCCAATCGAGTTTGAAAAGGCACCAAAACAGGCAGGTTTCAGGCGAGCTTGTTAAAGAGTTGCAGCCGGTTCTGGACAAGCCAGCCGCCGGAAGAAGCAGTGACATGGCTGTTGTGTACTGTGTGCAAATCTGTTGGACAAATTCTCAAGCCTGTGATCGCATTTTTGTGTCAGGTGGAGGTCCATTTTCAAATCATTCACACCAGTGTGTGATGATCAGGTTGTGTGGCCCCCGCAGACCGCATCCACGGGCCAGGGCATGTAATTAGACAACTGTTTTTGTGCATCCCTGGCGCCAAAGCTCCCCGAGCTGCCAGTCCACTCATTGTGGCATGCTTGCTTGGCATGCCTTGGTTTCAGTGCATTCCGCACCGCAGCCTCTCCAACCGCGACAAGTTGCAGACTAGTTCTCCACGATGACCTGCTCCCTCACCGACTGCCCGTTCATGTCGCGAAAAGTTCCTGGCACGTCAGCAACGCCACACTCTAAATCTCTGTTTTCCAGAATTTACACTCGCACCGCCAACACCTTGAGAACAAACCTTGATGGCCTGTCGCCATTGTGGCGCGGGGATCGCGTCATTCATGCGACATGCCCGACACCGCGTGACGACAAGCTCGGCGTGCAGTCATGCAAAAAACAACTGACATGTCACACACCGCCAGCAGCACAGTCAGACTGCTGCAAGGTTTCTGAAATCAGGCGTAGGCCCAAAATGGTGCACGCACGCCAGCATGGTGCACGCAGCATGGTGCACGCACGCCAGCATGGTGCACGCAGCATGGTGCACGCACGCCAGCATGGTGCACGCCGCATGGTGCACGCAGCATGGTGCACGCACGCCAGCATGGTGGCAGCAGGCACGCACGCCAGCATGGTGCACGCAGCATGGTGCACGCACGCCAGCATGGTGCACGCAGCATGGTGCACGCACGCCAGCATGGTGCACGCAGCATGGTGCACGCACGCCAGCATGGTGCACACAGCATGGTGCACGCACGCCGGCATGGTGCACGCAGCATGGTGCACACACGCCAGCAACACTGGCCTCAACATACAGAACGCTGCGGTCTACTAGTGTTCGTTGATCAGGCATCACAGACACGAGAGGCTGCCAAAGCAACATCGCAAATAGGCAACTAGGCAACTAGGCGTTGTCTATTACATGCCCACAGATTCATGGTGATGTATGAGTAAGACCAGTGCTGCTCCGTACCTCAAACGCCCTCTAAAAGGCCTATTGTGTAAGCCTCTGCTGTAATTACTCGAGCCATGCATGCCAAAGGCTATGCACTAGTACTGCATGCATTGCAACATGTATCACACAATGTTGTTGAGTAATTCAGGTCCGACCTGTGCTGTCACTGCTTTAAAGGTCCACTGTTGGAGTGGGACCTAGAGCTCAGTGGAATTGTGTTGGATCTGGCTGTCCAGACCTGATACTAACAGCAGTAGCTTCATACTGTAGTGGCACAAGAGGCAAGCCCCCCCCCCCCCCGCCCCCCAAGTATGTGGTACCAGCAGAACACACTACAAGAATGCTGCCAGCACTTTCGGGACGTCCTCTGCCCCAATTCGGTGGGAGGACGCTCGGAGGACGGCCAGACGACCCGTTGGTGTCACCCGGAGGGCGGTATGGACCCGCCCTCGCGCAGGCGGGACGGCCTCACGCCGTCACCATGAGTTGGCTAACCCATAGAGGTCGTCAGCGGGACGACCTGAGCAGAGGGCAGGTGACGCGCATGGGACGCTGCGAGTGACGTCACGTCGGCGGCGGTTCGAACTGATGTGACGTCATCTTGGTCGTGCACCTCGCAGGACGTCCTGCGGGCCTCCCATGCGCGCCAATGGAGATGTCCCCTCTAGCACCCGCTGCTCTATGTGGTCGATCGTGCCCATTCCGACCATAGTGGCGTCCGGGGTGCTGAGGTCGATCGGGCACAATCGACCATCGTGGCGTCCGGGGTGCTGAGGTCGATCGGGCACAATCGACCATAGTGGCGTCCGGGGTGCTGCGGTCGATCGGGCACAATCGACCATAGTGGCGTCCGGGGTGCTGAGGTCGATCGGGCACAATCGACCATAGTGGCGTCCGGGGTGCTGAGGTCGATCGGGCACAATCGACCATAGTGGCGTCCGGGGTGCTGAGGTCGATCGGGCACAATCGACCATAGTGGCTTCCGGGGTGCTGCGGTCGATCGGGCACAATCGACCATAGTGGCTTCCGGGGTGCTGCGGTCGATCGGGCACAATCGACCATAGTGGCTTCCGGGGTGCTGCGGTCGATCGGGCACAATCGACCATAGTGGCTTCCGGGGTGCTGCGGTCGATCGGGCACAATCGACCGTCGTGGCGTCCCTAGGATGTCGTCCTATAGAGCGCTTAGGCTGACCTCGTCCCTTGGGACTCCTTCAGGACTCCTTCAGGAGTCCTGAATCGTAGATGTAACACGTCCCCCCGATGCCCTGTGGACATCCCACTCCATCGATGGGACGTCCCATGACCGTCCTTGTGACTTCCCTCCCATGCACCATGTGTCCTCCAAGGATCCTCAGCCCGTCCTGCACAAGTCCCGCAGCAGTCTCTGCTATGTCCCTTGTCAACTCAGCGTCCTCTTGGGCAGTCCTCATGCCGGCCTCTTGCAGTCACTCCGCTGTCCTTTCACAGTCCTTTAAGTGGCCTTCCGGCGTCCTGAAAGGACGTCCTGAAAGTGCTGGCACCATAGTTATAGTGACAGTGACTTCCTGCTGTGTTCAACAGATCTAGAGACCAATACGAATCCTTGTGGCCCTGCCTCCATGTTCTATCAAGTGGTTGCAAGCTCTACCATGTGGTTGCAAAATCCACCTTATGGTCATTCGACGGCGGTGTTGAGTAAACACCGGTGCCCGGAGGCACGTGGAGCCCAGAGGCTCCACCCCTTGAGGAGCTCCACTACTGCCTAGAGCCGCTGAGAGAGGGGCCATGGGCCCGATCCGATGGGGGGTCACAGGATGAACGCTCCAGCTCCAGCCGCCCACACACGGAGAAACCTCGCGGAGACTTGGAATCCTCTGGATCATCTACACCTGCACAACAGAATGGGCCCGGGCGGGCGGAATCTTAGCTGAAAGCTGCGAAGCACTAGCAACGAACACCCAGTCTGCGTGGCGAGCTGTTGCTCGCACCAGCCTAAAAACATCCAATCTCTGCACAGCCTTGGATCCGGCCCGCAGCAGAGCTGCAGACCCCTGTAGACACCGAAGGCCAGAGTCCTTCGGTCCACCGTCGCCACTCCCACCATAAGTGCGATTACATTCCACGTAATCCACCATCGCCCAAAGCCGGTCTTGAAGTTCGCCAGCCCCCAGACTTCCCAAGTTGTGCCCCTCTCCCACCTGGATCCATATAATATTGTATATGAGGATGGGCTGTGCACAAGTTCACCTGGCTGAGTGCAGCTGACTGCAACTAGCTATAGCGCTCACAATCAACAGGTGCCCAGTCCAAATTGCTCTGTAGTGACCAATGGTGATTGCTGGTCTGGAATTGCTCCCAATCAAGCCTGATCAAGCCAGCCTGATCAAGCCTGCAAATCAACTTGAATCCACAAGGCTTGGGGGCAATATGTTGCAGCCAGGATGCATACGCCTTCAGCTGCAGGTGTTAAAAAAGATGTGCAGCTGAAGGTGGTACCCTTCGACACCAGTCTTGTTACAGTTGTACTTGCATGTGACTTACACTGTGATGTGCTGGGCTCTTGCGTTCATCTCGGATCCGTGTAACACTGTGATGTGATAGATCAAAGCCCCACGTACTACTGGCAGCAGCATCAAGAGAAGAAAGCACAATCACATAAAACTAACGAAAACAAGCAGCACACTCACCCACACACCGGCATGAGCTGTGTTACACGGAGATAAACTGCAGGCACAAGGAACACAATCCGAACTCGAGTGGCATCAGCTTCAGCTTGAAGTTGCTGTAGCACTGGCCCTGCTCTTGCTGTGCACATTTGGCCCCATGGCCATCAACTTGCAAGCAGTCAATTCTGACAAATATGTCACAACTTGAATACCCAGTGCAGGCGCTGGGTCACATGTGACTGCACGACCCCTTCCATGTTCACTCCGCAACATGAAAATTGACCATCATATGACATGCATGTTCTGCAACATGGACCCTCAGCTGCAGGTTCTAGGTTCTAGTACACAAGTATTGCCATCATGATGTGTCACACAGTTCTGGCCTAGTGGTGTGTTAGGTTGTGATAGATCAATGCCCTGGCAGTGGGGTGTTACACTGTTGACACGTCTGCATCATGCACAGAGCGGTGACAGCTCTACTGCCTTGATGTCAGAGCCTGTATAAAGAGCGGGCACCACGTGGGGCATCCCATTTGAGTGCACTTTGCCAGGACTTCAATTTGGCTCGCATTTCCGGGAGCATCTGCCACGTTTATTGGCTTCATGTGGCATTCCCCTGAACAGCAATGTCAGGAGCCCTGCAGCTGAGGCCAGTACGAGCTGACCTTCAAGTTCTCTGGCACTGGGGACAGCCTTGAACAGAGCACAGGTGCACTGGCAGTGGATGGCAGGGCCCCCTTCCTGGGTTGGTCATAATCATCCTCATGACGCACGCTTGTTTTGTTGAGTTTTGTTTTCAATCGAGTTGCTGAGCATGCTGGCATTCACCTGGGGCCACAGCTCTGAGTGTGACATGCAAATCAATGCAGAGCAAGCCCAGCATTAGCAACCACAGCTGCCACACCGCAACGGAAAATCATGAACCTTTGAGCATCTTCTTGCCACTACTGGCAAGCTCGAGGTGCATCTGATCAGGCAAGGTGTCTGTAGCTAAACACCACCGCATACAGTCGACTGGTTTTTGTATCTCACTTGCAGTCTGCCAAACAGGTACCGTTGACACAGGCGTCAATGCCTTGGTGCTTGCGGTGGGCTGTCTGTCTGTTTGCGTGTTACCTGGTCTGTTGCCTCGGCGCTGCTGGGTCCTAGATCTATCACTGTCAATGCACGGCACCGGGGTCGTCAATGACACCACCATGATACCACCGACACTGCTATATATCATTCATATATGATGCCACCAAGTTCCCGGTATGGTCTCATGACAGGATTTTGGCAGATGCCACGGCATCCAACGCCTGTTTCTTCGCGCTGGCTTGTTGGTAGCCGCAGCTGTCGGACAGGATAACATTTCAGAGATCTCAGAGGCAACCAAAGAGACGGCCTGAAACGGGATGGCATGCGCCAGGGAAGCAGCATGCACATTCATACACTTCCCGCTTGGAATTCGCGGTTCGCTCGTTCCTGAGACATCCGATCATGATGCCCCGCTGCAGCTGCAGCGATGATGTCCAGGTCGGCCGGGTTGGAAGGAAGGCAAATTCGGATGCGATGTGTCAACTGGGCATGCGTACTATATTTGTGGTCGATGACCTGGGCCCAATTCACGGTTCACTTGTCTCTGAGTCTTCCAACCAGCCATGGCACATCACAACAGTGTAGCCAACGCAAACGCTTACTCGTCGGCATGCAGGCTGCACAGCTTGCACGCAAGTTTCCCGATGCACAGTGCCCAGGGCCGTTGCCACGTTGCGCTCGCCCCGTGCAGGCCACGCGCCCATGTGCACGAGAGCTATCATGGTCGTGCGAGCAGTTATGTGCCACCGTTGCATGACGACTCGCTTACGGTGTGTGAGTTCTTGATGCAACGATTCGTTGCGTGCATGTTGCCACGCCCTGCCAGCGACACCTGCACTTCAGGGTACCGTGGTAATTGTAAACCTCCGCCGACGTCCCGTCCGGAGCATGCCTAATTCGGCGGAAAAAATGGGTTTGTCCGGCGTCCGGAGCGTCGCCTTCGGCGACGCAGCACCAAGAAAAAGACCTCGTGTCCACCGTCCGGGCCACGTGTGTCGGCGCAACTGCTGGTATTTGGCAGCCTTGTCCGGTACGCACGCGCCCACGTGCACATCATTATGGCAGTATCAGCCCCCTGAAAGCCCCGTTGCAACGCGTTGTCTTGTGTCCTGAGCACATGGGACGGCGGGACATATGGCGTTAGAGAGCCTTGTCTTATCCGAACTGGGTAATTTGTGGCTGACACAGAGAGGTAATGACCCGAATGCACGTGCTCGACCGAACCAGCCGTCTCGATGCCATGCATGACAGCCATGACGGCAGTATTCATGCGCGCAGGCCGTCGAATGCGCCATGGTGAGCGACGAAGCCCGAAAGAATGACATAACTCTGTCCCGTCCGACCTTCTTGGTGCATCGGCGGCGTGCGTCGACATTAATTGGTGTTGTCTGTCCCGGTCCAAGCCTATCGGCGGCCCAAAAAAAAAATTCTTCGTCTGCTCCACAGACGGACTTCGGCGGAGGTTTACAATTACCACGGTATGCGAATGCCGGCTGCCGCTTCGCGTTTCGCGTTGCCACGGCGATGCGCTTGTTAACTCGCGCAACGAGCGGCATGGTTTGTGGCGGCCGGGAGTGAAATTTCGTGACGACGAATGTTGGCGTTTAAATTTGCATTTTATCGTACAATCGCACGCGCGCGCCAGCGTCTGCTGGCTACCCCCCACAGCCATTGCACTCCACATTGGGAGCCCCTGAAGCGTGGCGTGAGACATATGTATGTGCATGAACATTTATTGTCACATCGTCTGGCGAAGTTCAGTCGTGTACCTTGCCGCTATGTCCAGAGAGCGTCCACGGGCAGGAGTATTCAGCTCCGGCCGGGCTGGGTGCGACGCTCACCCATGCACGCTCTAGACGGTCCGAACGCAGATCTGAAACGGCGGCACAATCAGACTCAGTCAACACGGGCATGTGGCCAAGCCGGTCTCTATCTCGAGATAAGCGAACACGCACGTTGCCACTACTCATGACCATGCACGCCGCATGATCTGCACGAGGCAAATTCACGCCACATGATCTGCACGAGCCAACTGTCAGAATGGTGGTCGGGTGCTGCGGTCCCGTCTCGTGTTCGCTCGCATCACTGCATGGTCAATGTTGGGCAATCGAAGGTCGATGTCAGTGTGCTGCCACGAGGCCTCAGGCGGTCACCATGGTGCACCACCCGGGGAATTCAGAGCAGCGCTATTCAGAGCGCGCTAGCTGTGCACAGCGTGGAGTAAACCTAGTGCGCTACGACCGATCTGCAAATTCGATGACGTGAGCATCTGTGTTCCGCACGGCAGTGGCCAGAGGTGCCCCAACGGTCGTGGATACGACTTGTATGTGATCCCCATGCTGGGCTGAACCACGCAGGCGAGTGCTGAAATTGATCATGACTATGCACCACCGTTGATGGGAAAAAGCTGACTCGATTCGAAAGGTCACCCACCGTATTAGGAGGGTTCCCGTGCGCTTCTCATGAACGGCGAGGCCGGGTATGGACATCGTGCATGCAGCATCAGTACTACATGCATGCACCTCAGTTACTTTGGGGGGACTGCGTCAGGATAATCGATTACTGCTGGCACGTCATCAGGGCCACCACCCCTTGGCCACTACCAACACACAGTTCCTGCGTCAGGAAGAACTCCCACAATTCGGTGAACAACGTACACCGGCAGACGATTTGACATGCTAAAATGGAATGTCTGGCTGCGCGGCGAAGGCATTGGTGCCTGGAGTCGATGATCCCTGCTTTCGGCACGGAAGACGTACGCGTAATCGGCCAATCGCGCACCGCTGGCACTCGGCATGCTCCTCGAGCTGCTGTTGCTGGCAGAGCGTTATATAGCGCTTCGTATCGTTACGAATAGATTTGTATCCAATGATCACAATGGACTCTTTCGCATACCTCGACGTTGCGGAGTTCGAACCGACCGTCGCATATCCAACTCACCTGCAATGCCAGACCACAGCTCGCTGGCACAATCCTACCTTCAGCATCGATGGCCACGAGAATAGTACTTCAGATATAATTGATATATTGAATAGGATGGACAGCGGAGGCGGCAGCCCTGCTGAGGACGACGAGAATGCTGCGTTCCCTTTCCAGGAACGAACAGCCACGGAAGCTGACGAGCAGGCGCCACTGCTGACGCCTCCGCGAGACAGAAGAAAACGGTACAGCGAGGCAGATAGACTGGAGAGACGCCGAGCGCGCAATCGGGCTGCCCAAGCTCGCTTCCGCCAGAAGCAGCGGGTGCGATTAATCCGCCTGTTCGCCGCGACGTATGTGATCCTTGTCGATTCGCAAGCAAGGATCCATTAGCCACGAAGTACAACACCAGACTGCCATGGCAGTGTCTCTGACAGATGCGCTGCTTGTGCTCTACCGGCCCAGTCGAACTTGCGCGTGTTTCCTGGTCCACTCTCCCGCGCAACGTCCGCTGGCTGGCTGCACGGGCTTGTGCAGAACCTACACCGCATCGCTCTTGGGATCGTCGATGCACGGATCGGCCGGACCAGCGGACAGGCTGGGGACAGGGGTACCAGATTTACGCGAGGCAGGGTGTACGTACGACAGGACGCCAGGTTCTGTCCTCGCTCGTACGCGCCTTTACGAACACTCGCCTGCAGTAGGTGTGCACAACCTGCAACCCTATAGCCCCAAGCCACACCGCCATTGTGCACATGCAACGTGAGCGAATGGTAGACATTGATTCGCGGGAATTTAGTCAATGCATGAGCTTGCACATTATCAAACACGACAAGCAGAGTTTACAGTTTCAAAGTCTGAAGTGTTCACAGGACATCACCACTATCTTTGTCACCAACAGTGTAAATGCTAGTCTTTGAATTGGACTTTTCCAGCACTGTCAGCGTTTGGTTGCTGGCAGTGGCACCCCAGAGCTGATTGACAATGTATGGCAGAGGCCAGTGCACAGCTTAGCACCGGACAAGTTGGTGTGGAATGCCAAACTTTCCATGTCCAACGTGTCAGCTACAGGTAATCTGCAGAGCCTGCAGCTCTGAGGGGAGCTTTGTGATAGAGTGCCTTCAATTGAATTCAAGTCCACTGTCAATTGACCATGCATTCACGAGCAGTGCATACTATAGTACCTCTGGGGAGAGCCCCTTGGACACATCTGCCAGCCGCAGGCCTGGTTGGCTTCTCGCCAAATCGTCACACAGACAGCAGTACCGCCTCCCATGGCCAGACGGGCATGTGACTGCTAAAGCGCTCTCAGCCGTGTCCATTCAAGTTGGATCGAGCCTGCCTGTAGCCATCGTGGACTTAATGTGCTAGTCCAGACGTGTGCCGCGTGTCCGCAAGCTCAGTCCTCATTTGCATCACCATGTTGCTGTCTTGCTGCATGGTGTGACTACATGCTGAGTGCATGCTGAGCGCTGCAGGCAGTAAAGGCACAGTAATCATACATACATACAGTGGATCAGGGGACAGTGGGGGAAGAGTGAGTCAGCCCACAACATGTTGTTGGTGCAGCCTGTATCTACATATGCTCAAATGCCATGACAGCCTGTGTTCAGTGCAAGTGTACAACACGCAAGCTGCACTTGTCGCTGTGCACATGCCCTGTCCATCAGTCCTGCTTGGCAGGGGCAGACATTGGCAGACACACAGCTGCAATTGCAACTGAGTGTGCAACCGAGTGTTGAAACAAACCAATTGGGCATCATGCCAATCCCGGACGGGTATCGGCCACAGCACCAGCACATGCAATACGAATTGTGACGGATTGTGGTTGCCAAAAAATTCATGCTGCTGTAATCCCGCCGCTGTAATCCCGCCGATGTAATCCCGCCGCTGTAATCCTGCCGCTACACATGTTACTACTGTGAGATACTGCGCGATGCTGCGCTCGCTTCCTGCGTTGTATGTGTGTGTGTGTGTGTGTGTGTGTGTGTGTGTGTGTTTGCTTTCGTGCCAGCGCTGGTCCGTTCTAGCATTAGCTCGTGCGGAGAGTGGCCTGGGGCTTGTGATGGTTTGTCTGCTTGCCTGATGACTGCTGGGTCCTGCTCTATCACTGAATAACACATGTTACTACCCATGTTACATGAAACGCACAGGCAACCTACACGACCCATAGACTGCCACAGGCACATACTCCTGCTGGCAGGCTCACTGCTGCAACAGAGTGATCCCTTTGACTTCAAGTTCCACTCCACGCTGGTCGATGCATGCCATGCGAGGCTTGAGCGCGGGCCAGATCTGCATGCCCAGCTCAATACCATGTGCACCCTAATTCATACCAGGCCAAGTTCGACTCTGCTCTGGTCCAAACCTGATCCAGCGTGCAGGCAATGTCATTTGGGCTGCGCCTGTGCTTGTTCGCAGACTTTTTCGGAACGCTGCCTGCCGTTTTGATCATCTGCCGTGCTGTACTTGAATTCAACGTACCGTGCCTCAGTCCAACATGCAGGTGCCTCGCCAGCGCCAGCGCCAGTGCCCGTGAGTTTGTTATGCTGCAACCCTGCAATCCGCATCTGCGGGTCTGTGCTGCTGCTAAGTAGCTGTTGAGCATCACATGCTGCGCATGCATGGCATGCAGTCAATGATGGTTATCGCTCGTGCCGGATCCCGACAACAGCTTCCTGCTGAGCATGAACTGTGCTGGCGCACTCACCACCACAACCACCACATGAGCACCCGAGCAGACCAGCTGTCAGGCTGTTCTTGGCCGGAGGCGGATTGTCTTTGATACCTATAGTGAGACGCTTAGACGACGAGCCTCTTCCTGGACGATCGCGGATTTGTTTAAAAAGTATTGAAGCATCCTGCCGTCCGTTCAGCATTCAAACGCACACAGTCAAATCCCCCCTTTGCATTGGCACTGGGATGGGTCGCCGGGCCCGACCAGCCCAAAATCCCGACTTATCGGGCGCGACCTGAAAAACCCCGACTTATCGCCGGATCTGCTTGGCGAAAAGCTTAATACTTATCCGATGCGGCTTTTGAGGGCGCCATATGATCAGAAATCGTGAGTGGGGATGTGGGCACTTCTCAGAACTAAAAAAATCGATCAGACGGCTACTGTAACGTTCACATTGTTCGTCAGCTTGTGAGCTACCGGTAGTACTTAGGTACCTGGCCATGCTGAGGTACATGCAGCAAGGCGCCAAGCGCCGTGTCGTCTCAATTGACTGGAAGGCCGACCTTTCAACCGTTGAGCATCTCGAAAACACAACAAACAAGTGCACGGACGTTTGTGCGTATTGCGGATGCATATGGTGGCGGGTCGACGTCGCGACGTCGATGGGAGCTGGTGCCGACCAGTGCAAGGCACACATTGCCCGCAATCAGCCACGCAAAGCCGAGGCTTGCATACAAGTATCATAAGATATAAAACATACGGTCAGCTCCAGCGCCTCGGCATCTACTTCACCGTCCCGGAATGGCGAAGCAGATGCCGAGGCGCTGGCAGCTTTCAGCGACGATTGCAGGGGCCCTGCAATCGTCGCTGACAGCTGCGACCAATTATGACTCAGTTTTTGCTAGCATGGCTACAATGTGTGGTATGCAATCATGCTCTCATGTTGTGGCGTTTGATGCCTGCGGCTGTCCACTTGCGCGAAATGGCTTGAGTTTTCCCTTTTTTCAGCATGGTGCAGTTCAACCAAAAACATTTCCCGACCTCCAAAAAATTTCCCGATTAATCGGGGCCCGATCTGAAAAAACCCGACGTCGGGAAGTCGGGGTGGCCCCATCCCAGATTGGCAGGCAGAGCTCATTGACATGCCACGCTGGAACCATGTCGAGTGGATGTGTGTGTTGCGCGAACTTTAGCAACGCGGACTCTGGTTTAAGCATTACAATGAGACAGATGGTCACTGAGATTACAATGAGATAGATGGTCACTGAGACAGATAATTGATCAGTTGCTGCAGCGGTCCGGGGGAAAACACGGCTACCTACGCAGCACGCAGCACGCGCGCCTACGCAGCACTGTGGTTACGCGTTGCGTAGGCGTAATCACAGTGGCACGCCTGGCGTAGGCACCACTGTGGTCACTGTGGTCTGTGCATCGCACCACAGCGCATCTATCTCGGTATCATGGCACTGACAGCGTAGCAAAACAACACAACTCGTTGCTGTTCTATCACAGTGTAACACAACTCGTTTTTTGTTCAGGACGCTCGGTCCGCGCTGGAAACGCGCATCAATGAGCGGCAACGCAAGATCTCCTCCATGCGCGCCACCTGCGCCAGCCTGCGCCTGCAGAAGCAGGACATCCGCCTGCGCATCACCACGGCCACCACAGCGCTCGCAGCACAGACCAGCGCGCACACCGATTCTGCCGCGAATCCCACCGAAAAGTCCACGTCCACCGCTGGCTCTGCGGACCGCAGCGCCGGCCTCAGGGGCCTGTGGCCGTCCGAAACGCCGGCACAAGCGTCCGCGGATTTCCCGGTTCCGCCGCAACCGCCTCCCACCTCCTCACCGCAGCACGCCGCAGCCACGCCTCGGTCCCCCACCCTGGCGCAGCACAGCAGCATGCTGCTGCGCCGCCAGCCCCACAGCACGCACCGCGCGCAGAGCATGCTCCCCCCGGCCATCTCCTCCTTCCAGGTCTGCGCCGGCATTGCGTACAGGGACATTCTGGAAGCTTCCGGCGACCCCGGCCGCTACGTCGACTTCTCGCAGTGCAGCCTGCGCGCTCTCATCGGCGCTTGCAAGGCGCAAAAGGCGACGCGGCTACACACGCTGCCGGCAGATGTGTGCTGGTTTGTGCTGTCGGAGTATGAAGCCGCACCAGGGCTGCAGCTCTCGTACAGCGCAACCCTGAGCACCCCGGAGTGCGTCGCATCGGTGGCGATCCACTTCTTGCTGCTCAACTTTGAGTTTGCGCTGTGCACAGCAGCCGCCGACCATGGTGCGCACTCCACGCCACACTGCAGGCCACACCACCCGCGCTATGCTGTCTGAGTACATCCAGCTGCGTGGGGTGATTGCTGAAAAGTAACAGACTTGCGTGCACGCAGCGATCCCATGCCGTGTGCTGTGCATGCTGTGCAAGTCCTGCTTCTGGACAGCTGCACAGGGTCCCTGTATGTCTCCAAATTGGCGACACGTCTGCCTAATGGTGTGCTGGATGTCGTTGCGGTGCCTGCAGGTGTCCCGGGTGATGGCGGTCTTGCGCCGGACTTGCTGGCCCAGGGGGCGCCCAGCATGCCCACCAGATCGCCGTACATATACAACCCAGAGGCATTCCAGCAGCCCAGCGGCATGCTCACCCCTGACCGCGAGTGGCACGGGGACACCTATGCCACCATGGACCAGCCTCCGCGCCACTCCTGCCCCCTCCCCTCCGAAGATCTAGGGCCACCCCACAGCGAGCTCCCCTTTGGAACCATCGAACACTCCTTTGACCGCTTGAGGGCACGCATCCCCAGCGCGGCGTCAGGCAACGGCTACCCGGCGCCCGCGTCGCGCAGCACAGCACAGCAGACACAGCACGGCCCACCAGACATGCCCCAACGTATGGGTGTGCACGGTGTCGGCATGGATGGTGGGGAGGACCCTGGGTACATGCCACAGCGCACAGAATACACAGCACACACAGCACGCGCAGCACCTGCAGCGGGAGCGCCTCGGGTTTGGAGCGGCGACGTGTCGTGCGGCGTGAACCAGCAGACGAGCGGCCGGGCTGCGATTCGCGCGACCGTGCGCGCGCTGTCGGCAGCGTACCGGCCGTGGGTGCGGCCGGCCGCGTTGCGCAGCGTGTGCTGCGCGCACGCGTCTCACATGGAGGAGCTGATGCGGTCGTTCCCCGTGCAAGCGGCGGACATGCATGGTGCAGAGGCGGACCTGTGTGAGCCGGAGGGCCTGGTGTACCACAGCGCAGTCACAGAGGCGCTGGGGTGCGTGCTGGGCGAGCTGAGGGACAGCATGCGTGACATGGCTGGCCTGATCAACGTCATGGTGCGCTACCTGCCATGCATGTTCTGCATTCGTGCTGCGCTTGCTTGCACTACTTGCGAGGAACACTGGCTCGTTCGTTCGGCTCCAGACACAGCATGGCGCGCCGCACAGCATGTTGAAATCACTGCTGGTGTCCACGTGTGGCTTCGGTCAGGGGGCGCCAACCTGGGCATGCTGCAGTGCTTTCCAACACAAGGGCGGGCCAGCACATGCATGCGTGTACGCCCACTCGTCCACGTCGGCTTGGAGCAAGCTTTGTTGATCAAATCGACACTGAATCCGTGCGTGGGTCTAATGCATTGCGGGCGTGTGCAGGCAGGAGGGCCCTTCCCCGCTGCGGCAGGCGAGCCGTCCGGCCCACCCCCCTGGCAGGGGGGGCTTCCCCCGTCCATGGGTGGCGGCTGCGCGAGCGCGGCACTGCAGGAACGTGGCTTTGTGGCTATGGTGTCGTACGACATTGGCCACGTGCTTACGCTGACTCATGCCGGCCGCGTCATGCGCCGCCTTGCCGTCAACGGCACAATCCCAGTGATGAAAAATTACGAGGTTTGTCCTCCCAGCCCCATATGCTTTGCCCATGCAGGACATATCACGCAGCATGCAGCACGTAGCACGTCAAATGCAGCAGGTCTCTGACTAGTGCTGCGGAGAGAGCTGTTGTCCCCGACTCATGCTGATGTCTCGTCTCCATGGAGCCTGTGCCAGTGCCCAAAAATGTGTAGTGGGGTGCGTCTCATTGTGTTTGTTTGACGGTTCCTGTGATGTTTGGCAGTCGGTGCGTTTGCAATTGCGTCGGCCGTCTTCACTTCCCTGTCTCTGTCTCTACAAGCGATGTCTGCCTGATCCACTGTCTCCATTGATGACTTCCTTCAGCACCTACTGCCAAAATCTCCACAAGTCACTCGCAATGCATTCCATTAGAACTGCTTCTGTATCACAGATCAAATGGGTCAGAATGTCAGATATGTTGAAGATCTCGAGTAAGACATAGGTGTCAAAACCACACTCCAGGCCATGCCTGAGGTAGGCTTCAAACCACACTCCAGGCCATGCCTGAGGTAGGCTAAGCATGCTGCAATTGCCACACAGAAGCAGTAGAACACATGGCCAACGTCCGATTGGTTTCGGAGTGAGGCTCGATGATTTTTGTTGTTGGGGGGTGTAGACAGTGGTGACTGAGTGGTAGCCCTTACAGCCACACCTGTATATGGTTAGTGCCACACAGATAGAGCATATTGCGTGATACCCGGTACCCGATACGTTCAATCAGTCGATGACAGTCTGCTTGCCACGAGACACCCAGGCAGCAGCCCGGCATGCAGCCAAGCATGCAGCAGTGGAGGCAATAGCAGTGAGGACAATCCCTTTTTTGTCTTACCAAGCAAGCAACCAACCAACCAAATCGCCTTGGATGACAGGTTGTGTACAGGGATCAGCGCAGCGTCTGTTTGCTCAGGCAAGCTTGTACTCACATGGTGCATGTAGTCCCAAGTGATGTTTCCCAGCATCATTCACGTTGCATGCACCCCTGCAACACAGTGCTGCATGCATGAGCTCAATGGGAGCCGAAGCTGCATGAAGCTGATGCACCAGTGGCCATGCTGTGTGACGTAAACCATAGTAAGATAGATTGCGATCAACATATCGTCCAGGATCAGTGCACTGATCGACAAATAAAGGGCCATCAAAGCATGACATACGCAAAGGGTGAGCAGCGTGTCACATCAGTGCCTTGATCTTGACTGGATCTGTAGTGTAGACAGGGTGCTTGTTTGGGCCGTTGTTTTTAGGGCATGGCCTTTCACACAGGTCTGCATGCCAGTGGTGCTGCATTGCCATGAATTGTACCTGTGTGTTTTACCACCTTGCATGGCCTTGTAGAGCATACCTCTATATCGTATCTCGCTTGCCAGTGGTGCTGCAGCTGGGAGGTTGTTGGCACCGGCTGGCAGTGGCTGCTACTCGCCAGTGGCTGCTACTCGCCAGGTGTTGGCACAGCACCACATGGCCACATCACACCTGGATATCCAGCATCAGTGTTTCTCGTTGGTAAACAGGGTCGCCACATCGAACAACAAAGAACAAAGAACGGCAGGATCGCTTGAAGGCCAGGATGGCTTGAAGGCATCATGCCTTCAGCGAATGTCTCCTGCAAGAGGCACACCATACAAGATACGCACCATGCAAGAGACACACCATGCAAGAGACACACCATGCAAGAGACACACCATGCAACACACCATGCAAGAGACACGCCGTGCAACAGACACACCATGCAAGAGCCGCCACCTTGTGGAGCAACTCTGTAACGTATCTCACCTCAGAGCCGCCACACTATGCAAGAGACACGCCGTGCAAGAGACACGCCATGCACCTCTGCACCCAGGTGGCTGGCCCCGACATGGCCTCGGGCTTACACCTGACGCACCTGCGTTGATCTCCGTGCAACACCTGACGCACCTGCATTGCACCCAGACCTCATGCATGCTGCGTGCTGTGCAGGTGGAGAACATGCACGTCCTTGTGTACCGCACGCTGAGCCTCACCCCTGAGCAGCGCGTCAGCCTCGCAGCACACTGGCACCTCTGGGAGCGGCGCCGGCGAAGCCTGGACACCCCTGTAGCCACAGCACGCAACCTCCTCGCCTCCCTGCCGCAATTCATCCCCCTGCCGGCGGAGTTTGCGCAGCGCATCTTTGATGTCGCCGACGGCGCAGTCGCGCCGCCGCACCCGCATGCATGGCCGCAGCGCGCACAGCACGCTCCGTGGGAGCGGGAGTCGGTGGTGCCGCTGCTCGGCGCGGCGCCGGACGTGACGTCTGCGGCGCTCGAGGCGACGCGCGTGCTGCGGTACTCGCTCACAGCAGAGTCCGGGGTAGGTGTCGAGATGACGAGCCAGCGGCTGCAGCCGGGTGAGCTCCTGGGCCTGGAGCAGCTGCTGCGCCTCTACTCGGTGCATCTGCTGCACCGGCAGGCTCCGCCGATCGACTTCATGGCGCTCTGCCAGCTCGCGGCCACGCAGCTGCGCTGGGAGGAGCAGCGGCGGCAGCCGGCGTACGACCGCTGGCAGGCGCTCCAGGCCGACGTCGGCGGCGGCGGCGGTGGCGGCGCGATGGGTGCTGCGCACCCGTGGGACGGCCTCATGTGAGCAGCCAGTGTTGGGACACGCGTTGGTCATGCTCAGGGTGGAGATTGCGTTTGGGGTGCACAGGGTTTGCGGGTGCGTGGCTGGGGTCGGTGTTCAGGGTGCTGTTTGCGGTGGGTGGGGGATCGCACCGGCCGGCGTGAGCTGTATAGTACATGACAGAGGGGTCGGAGGCGCCGGCGTCTCGTACGGGTACTCCACGAGGGGGTGACTTCACACGGGGTGTGTACATTTCCTGCGTTTTCGTTACTGTTTCCAGCCAGGTTTGCGTGTGCCGATGAACGCGGGCCGTGGTGCTCAGCGACCATTGAATAAGGCAATAATGCGGTGTTGCAGTGTAGCTGGGGTGTTACCTCCGCACGAGCGGCGCAGCGGGGGTGCCCTCTGACGGCATCTCACTGCCTCGAGATCAGTCCCCCGAGGGCACCCGGCAGGGTTTCAGCTGTATTCTGGGGTGTATTCTGGGGTGTATTCTGGTATGTATTCTGGGGTGTATTCTGGGGTGTATTCTGGGGTGTGTTCTGGGGTGTGTTCTGGGGTGTGTTCTGGGGTGTATTCTGGGGTGTTGTGCGGGCGGAAGGCCGTTCACATAGTGGCCGGGAAGGGGGGGCAGGGGGGGGTTGGCGGAACAAGGGGGAAATCACAATACCCCCAACAACCACAAGTGTGGATTTGGATAGCGGCAGCCTCAGCATGGCACAGCATGGCACAGCATGGCGCAGCATGGCAAAGCACAGTTTCCTGCCATGCTCACATGCGGCCAGGTCGTGGCCGAGGGAAAGAGGCAGTTCAGAGAAGGCTGTGTGTGGCTGATCAGTTGTATCAGCGGCCCTTGTATATGAGGGTTGGGAGGACGTTGAGTCAGCTGCGTTTGGGGTGTTGATGCATGGCGTGTATCACTGCTGGTGTTGATGCATGACGGGTGTCAGTGGCGATGGGGCTCGCGTGAGGCGTGGACCTGTATATACTGGCAGCGGTGCGGTGCTGTGCTGCGCTGCGCTGTGCTGTGCTAGCACATGCATCTGCTGATTCGCGCCATGGCGTCGAACAACAATTCATGGTGTGCTGCGGTGCATGCTCTGTTGCGTGCTGCGGCGCATGCTGTCTTGCGTGCTGCATTGTATGCAGGAAACGTCTTGAAGCGATGCGGGTCCGTGAACGAAAGCAGTCCATATGCATACGAGGGCCCAGCTCGAGGGCCCTGGCTGTGGCTGTAAATAGCAGGCAGCATGTTCACAACAGGCAGAATCCTGCGTGTTATGCACAGTTGCGCCCTGTGCGCCGGCACAGATTCCCTTCGACTGTACATGCCTTGTTCAGACACAAACATAGGCTGGAGTGTGCTTGTGCGGAGTTGTGTGATGTTCAGCCGGTGTTTCATACAGCGCCGACAGACTCCCGCGTCAAAAGTCCCGTGGACATGGCCCTACAGCAAATCCCGCAGCAAACAGACACCATAGGCAGCAAACAGACACCATAGGCAGCACACAGACACCGAAGCTGAGCGTGCACAGTCCATATGTGTACTCTATCACTGTGTAACACATACATGTAGTACACTAGAACTGCAGCCGGAGCAACAGCCACAGCACCTGCGCCACAACTCCTCATGCAGCGGCCAGTGCGCAGCAACGCCAGGCACGGCTCAGTCCTAGATCTATCACTGTGTAACACATCATGGCGCAGCATGGTGTCGCATGGCAGAGCAAAGTTTCAGCATAGCAAGTCATGGCACGCTGCGGCGCATGCAGTGTTGCGTGCTGTGCTCCATGCAGGATGCGATGTGCTGCCATGCGAGCCCATGAACGAAAGCAGTCCATATGCAAGGGCCCAGCTCGAGGGCCCTGGCAAGTGCTGCTGTAAACAGCAGGCAGCATGTTCACAGCAGGCAGAAATCTGCGCAGCATGCACAGCGGGGCCCTATGCGTTGGCGCAGCGTCCGCACTTGCCTTGTTCAGACGCACACACTCGCAAGGGTGGCTGTAGCGTGCTTGCGCGGGATTTTGCGATGCTCAGTGGTTTCCTCTACGGCTCCGCCAGACTCAGGAGTCAAAGCCCATGTGGTTATGCAAACAGAAACCAGGACCAGGCTATTTGTTGCATGGCAATATGGCCTGGAATGGTTCCGTTTGAGACCGTCGATTTGTGCCTATTTTTATGGGGAGCTTCTCTGGCTCATCGTATGTGGCAATCAACACAGGCACACATCTAGAGATAACCTCCGGTATCATAGCAAGTCAAATAATTCGGTGCTGCCAGAGAAGCGACTGCCCAATGACAAGGCCTTGTTGGACACTCTGTGTTGGAAGTGCCCTCAGCAATTGAAGACTTGATCACAGTTACGCATCGGCTGCACAGGGTGTTTCAGTTGAAGGTGAGGGAACATACACAGGCAGGATGTCCCTGGTGGCTCGTACTGGTGGCACGAAGCCATGAAGGACGTACTGGGAGAGGCGCAGAAACACCGATCAAAGCTGGCATGTAGCTTGTCTGATATCAGGAACTGCGCTATGAAAAGGTAAACTGTTGGCAGGCTGCACAGGTGGTACAAATGCCTGTTCGCGCCGCAGATGACACAGTCTGCAAGAAGCTTCTCGGCAGAGGCGTCAAAAGGAGAGACATGCTGGCTGCCATCGACAACATTAAGTTCAACACGTAGTTTTCTGACTGCGTTGAAGTGTTCAATGGCCTGCCCGTCAACCCCATAGTCGTTTAGCGCTCCCGATGGCAGTCGGTAGACTGTGCCGAAGATGTTCGTCGGACAAAGGGGCATCTAAAGCAATGCAGGTCGCATATGCTCAATCCAACCAAAGACGATCGAAGCGGTCTTTACTGCTCGTGGGTGTGGCCACGCGGTATTTTTGCTTGACTTGGAGCACCACTGGTGAGGTCTGCCCACATTGCCACAGTGGCACACGATCCAAAATCGGTGACGATTCAAAATGTCATCCAAAGACGGTGCACCGCGGCGACTGTTGACAAACTCTGGGAAGTCGAACAATTTTCGCGTCAGACTCGTCCCAGAGTTGGGGAAATCGATACGTATCGATTTCCCCCAAACTCCCTCATGAGGACTCGGGCGCCTGCACGCTCTGCAGAGCATGTATATATGCCCTATGGACGTCCGAAGGACGTTCAAAGAGGCCCCAAGTGTCCGCGTGAACGGCGGGAGTGCCAGAGGGCTGAGTGCCCGCCCCTCTTCATGTACATTTCCTTGCGTTCTTTCCCTCAATTGCAAGCTTGTGGTGTGCTACCTTGTGGAGCATGCCTCTGTAACGTTTCTCATCCATAGACCTTGTCTGCCGTTCCAGCGCACTCGCTTCGCGAAGCTTCGCAGCGTCGTTGCGAGCATTGAGACGCGCTGCGTGCGTGTCAAACCGACACATCCGTTTCCCGCTCGAAACAGCCCGGGCCCAGCGGTTTTCTCCACAATCGAAAGCAATACCGGTATGCTCGCGGGAGGTAGAGGCCTGTGAGAGGCGTAGGACACCCTTTGGCAGGCACATTGAATCATGCGAGATAAGCGCTACAGGTTGCTTGGTGCCAATATTCATATTGTGCAGAATTTGCGCATCACAATCACGACACGCACGTACGTCTCGACAGACCAGCCAGGCCTCTTGTCAATCCCACACCTCCAGAGAATACGCAAGGTCGTCAGAAGAGTATTTCAGTGGTGCGAAGAGTATGCTTTACCAACCTGTAAACGGCCGGAACACTTGCGACCGAGATTCATGACGGCGAGGTCGCCAGGCAGGCCACAGATACCGCCGTCCAAAGTTGATGGCAGGAGGAGCGACAAGTCATACGAAGAGCGGATAGCGCGTACTCGAGAGCGCAACAGGAACGCGCAAACGCGGCTCAGACAGAAGCAGAAGGTACGTCTAGATCTTGAGCGTCGTCACGTGCGCATACGTCGCTGTACGCCAGTGTGCCTGCTCAAACCATCCCACATGTTTTGACAGAACGCCTGATTTGACTCATGGTCACACGTACTTGCCCAGAGCTGTCAGCACCGTGCGTGCTGGTGACGAAAGTGTCTGTTCGGAAAGACATGTATGCGACAATGCGTCGAGCCCACCACGAGCACTCCAGCCGCTGAGAATGAGAATTTGCCGCTCCAGAGTATCACTAAACTGCTCAAATGCAGGAGCAGCACGAGAATCTTGAGCGATACGTCCAGAAGTTGAGTGCCGACAGAGATCGTGCGGAGGACCGCCTGACGCACCTGCGCCGCAATCAGAATGTTCTCGTTCAGCGCATTCTGTCAGCAGCGCACGCATCCCTCGAAACTCATGACGCACCTGCCTCCCGCCCGTCGTCCGCCTGTCACGCGAGCGTCGGCAAGGGCAATGTAGCTAGCGCAGTGCCGGACACCACGGTCGGCGCCTTTGTAGCTACGTATACTGACGTGCACGCGTCGTGCACGCCCTGCCCTCAGCCGGGCCAACTGCTCACGCGCAAAAGTAGCAACAGCCGAGACATCTACACCCCACCCGACCTCTTGCCGCCACCCATCTCGTCCTTCCACAGCTGTGCCGGCATCACATTTGAGGACCTGGTAGTCGCTTCCGGAAGCATGCCTGGCGTCATCAACTTTTCTCGGACGCGCCTGCTCAACCTCATGCAGACGGCACAGGCCACAGCAGCGCAGCAGCTTGGATGCAGAGAGCCGCATGTCTGCTGGTTTTTGCAGTCCCAATACGAAGTCGCGCCTGGAGTTGCGCTGTCGTGGAGTTCTACGCTCAGTTCGCCGGAATGCATTGCTTCCTTCGTGCTCCATATGATGCTCTCGCCACTAGAACTGACAGTGCTGGGTGTTCGCTCGCAGCCTTCTGGAACATTCCGGGAACAGAATGAGGATGGGGGTTCCGACGCCGGTGCTGACGGCAGCGGGAAGGGGCCACGCAGCAAGAGCATGCGCAGCACACAGTACGCAGCTCCTGGCAGCAACAAACATGCCAGGGCCGCCGCGGCTCCTGGCATGTATAACGGGGAAGCGAGCTGCGATCATGGCCGGAATGGCGCGAACGGCGGGCTTGATTCATGGTGGGTGGACCATGCAGGGGCAGCGAGAGGATGTTTTCAACACGGATCAGCCCAAGCCGGGCCGGTGGTTGACGTGCTTTTGCCCTCTAGCTCAAGCGAAGCGTGCATGTCATCCGCGCTGCGCCTGCGCTGCGGTGTGAACGAAGTCTGCTGCGGCCGCGCCGGGGTGCGGCATGCCATGCGCTCGGTTGAAGAACTGTTGGCGTGCTACTGTGCAACAGACGCCGAGGCTGGGTGGACGTTTGTGCGGAAGCTCGGCAGCAACGCGGCCAACTTTGCCGCTGCGTATGATGCCTCCACCAGCGCCGCAGAGGATGGCGATGCGGCAGCAGAGCGCAGCACCGGGCACGATGCTTCAGCTGGGTCCTTCTCCACAGGGGGGAGCGCAGGCGCGCCGCGCAGCGTGCGCGGCACTCCTGCGGAGGAGTTTCACAGAGACGTCAGCGTTGCTCTGCTGGCTGTGCTGTGCGAAGTGCGAGATGCCTGCTTTGAATCGTTCAACAGGTGGCAAAGCATCCGATGGGAGGTGCGTATCGTCCATGCACATGCATTAAACCTTACGCTGGCCTTTGCTGCGTGCTATGCTGCTCGCCGTTGCAGCCTGTAGCTAGCTTAGCCTATAGGAGCACTGTGATGGTGCAAAACACACCGGCAGTGCGCGTTCAAGTTGCTCAGCCTCTCTCCGCGGTTTCACAGTCTGCTGCCATTCTCGCAGCACCTGTTGTCGTCGTCGCACACGGTGCCAGAGGTGCAGACTGGCTGCTTGCTCAGCGCGGTCAGCGCGGTGCAGGCGCGGCAGGCGGCGCCCTACACGACTCGGCAGTGGCAGCGGCGGCTGCATATTGTGGCAACCATGCGGTGTGCTGCCAACACCGTTGCCACACGGGACGCGTACAGGGTGTTCTCTAACATGGCGTTCAACTCCATTCGGAAGAACATGGCGCAATACGTTGTGCGCCCCCCCCCCCCCGTACATCATCACTAGTTTACACTGGGCTTACAGTAGATTTACATCATCACTATGTTTAAAATACACACCATGTCTACAGTAGATTTTTCTAGATCGCACCAGAGGCATGCACAGCAGCACAGGGTCTCACACGCGGGGTCTCACAAGGTCATATAGGACATGACATAGGAAGCATGGGGTGTTCCTTGGCTGGTGCATGCGCAGGTACGGACGCCTCCATTCCTAAATATTGATCACTGCTCTATCCATCTGGCCGTGTCATAGCAACACCGATGATTCGGTATGCCACGGGCTATGGAACCGGCTTCTGCGTCCCAGCGTCACGAACCGCGGGGAACAGTCCCGCAGTGCGACAGACACAACGCGGCCCGGGCCCTGTGAGGCCGTCTCCATGCTCAGCATGCAGGCCCTGTGAGGTCATCTGCACGACCAGCCCCCGCTGCAAGTGTCCCAAGCCAGCTTTGGGAGCCAGCTTGATCACGCCGCTCGCTATTGCCCATGGCCGTTCATGCATGCAGGCGGAGAATGCGCACGTCAATTTCTATCGCAAGCTCCGCCTGTCGGCGGCACAGGCTTCCCGCGCGGCTACTCTATGGGACGCCTGGGTGCGGCAGCGGGGCGTGCTTAGCCGGGCTTTCTCTTCCGCGACATGCCTGCTTCGGTCCATCATACATACACTCCCCATCTCAACACACCACCTCAGCCACATTTCCGACCTCGCGGCCGCCCTGCCAAAGTGCACCGCACAGCATGCATGCCACGCATGCGGCAGCGGGGACGCCTCGGAGGAGGTTGACAGCATGGAGCGGCAGGCATCGTGCGGCACGTGCGGCGCGCGTGTACCGGCAATGGCCACAGCGTGGGGGCTGCTGGGCGCAGACCCCCGCAGCATGGTGGGCGCGGCGGACGCGCTGCGGCAGCTGTGGCGCATGCAGGAAGCAGAGACACAGTTGGTAGCGGCGTTGGGGGCGTCCATGGGCATGCCGGGGCGCCTGCTGACTGCGTCGCAGCAGATAACCAGCGCCCACGCGTTCATGGACTTTGGCGGCCACCCGGTCGACTTGCTTGTGCTGTGCCAGCTGGCGGCGACGAAGGAGCGGCGGGAGGCGCTGCAGACGTGGCCAGAGGTGCTGCGCAAGCCCCTGCCCATGTGCACGTGACCCTCAGCGCAGGCTCGCACGGCATGCTGTGGCGAGGACACAGCGTGGCCAGCATAGATGCTGGTCCACTCTCAGCGTGTAGAGCTGGTCAAGGACAGCAGCATGCCATGTAGGTGCTGCCTGGGTGCTGCTGCTAGTCGCCTTCTGTGCAGGGTAGAGAGGCAGGACAGAGATGCGAGTATGCACATGGTAGGTATGCAGGACTTCGGAACGGTGGTAGAAGTTCAAGTGTGGTCCTTGCGAGCTAGCAGGCCCTGAGCGGTGCCTGTCACAGCGCGGCACATCCGGTTGAAACAAACGGAGGGCGCAAGGCCAGCCGGTGTGGGTATGTCGGTATGCAGCGCCGGTGGGGGCGTCGGCATCGCGGTAACATCGGTGGTAACGGCCGATGGAATGAGAGTTTATAGAGTTTTTAGAGAGGATATAGAGAGTATACTACGTAGTTGATAGAGGGTTGAGAAAGAGACTAGTTTACAGAGGGTTGTTTTACTTGCAGGTGGCAGAGCCAGCCGGTGAGTTCCCACCGAGTGAAGTGTGTGCTGTGTTGCGTACAGCTTGAGGGCATGGCATGTACATAGTCTGCGCGTGTGCTGTGTTGCATACAGCTAGCTTGAGGGCCCCGGCTGTTGCTGTAAAGAGTATGCAGCATGTTGGGAACAGCCAGTCCTCCGCGCCGCGCACAGCAAGGCACATGCGTTGGCACGATATCCGCACCTGCCTGGTACAGACACACACTCTCGCAAGAGTGGCTGTACGACGCCTGTGCGGAGTTTTGTGATGTTCACCGTTGTTTCATACACCTCGGCCAGACTCCTGATTCAACGTTCACGTTGCCATGGCCCCACAGCAACACGCCGCAGCAAGCAGACACCATGTGCAGTTGAAAAGGAGCCTCCTCTGAGTTTGTGCATGGGCGAGAGCGCATGCA
>JALKAD010000011.1:181014-192501 GCA_024500015.1 Ulva compressa | reverse complement strand
GTTCCATGTGGAGATGCATGCTGGTGTCTAGCCTGAGCTGCTCCCAAAGCAAGTACCAACCATTTCAAGCAACTGCAGACAACTGTAGATGGACTTGGTAGGGTGTACAAACTGTGTGTGCTTACTTCTAGCACAGCATGCTCACTTCTAGCACAGCATGCTCACAGCATGCTCACAGTTCACAGTAGCACCTGCACCCATGTGACTGCCCATGTGACAGCTGCACTGCTGTCACATGGTGGTAGGTGCCCCGAGCCTTTGCTTCCTGCTCAGGAACACAGACAGCAAAATGGCAGCAGACTTGACATGAAGCCCAGCAGACTGATGCGCATGTGATGAGACTACTTGGCTAGCCCTGCTTGTGGGTTCTGGCGCCCGGCAAATCCAAACAGCAGCTGGTAATTCGAGGTGCACCATGGATGTCTGTTCAGGCCAGGAATGTGAGTCAATTGTAAATTGGCCTTTGCAGGGAAGGGATGTAGACTGCCTAGTGTGAAGTGGGAGAAGCTGTGGGGCTAGGGTGCTTGATCATATACTCAGAGTCAAGCTTGAGAACAATGTGCATGCTGTCCAGGCCTAGGCTGCTGGACCAGGTAAGCTACAACAAATGTGCTGAAGCAGGTGCCTGTGCACTTGAGCCTGATACCCTTTCCAGCAGCAATTCGGAAAGAGCAGCTTCAACAAGGCCAGTGTGCATGGTGCAGCCAGACATGGTCCCTTTAGGGATGTGGGAGCAGACCAAGTGCATTACAAACCAAACAAACGAAGTTTCGATAGTGGGGACCTAGTATTGCCCAGCCAAGCATGTTATTGCAGAGAACGGGCAGTAGCATGGCCAAGCTGCCTTCTCAGATGGCTGTCAAGACACCGCATTGCTGTAATTAGGTGGAAGGTGCCAGCATTTGGCCAAATGGGAGGCAGGACATCTTTCTCAAAGCGACGCAAGTCGAAGGATGTGTATCAAAAAATGTGTCACTTGAGAGAGTTATTCGCGTACCACACGTGTTCTTGCGGCGCTCTGACAGCTGGGAGAAGCGCTATCTATAGCTTGAGAAGGCGGACGTCGACGCGCGCTGTAGCAGAGCAGCCCTCGTACGCGTGCGGCAACCTTGGATCTCTACTCAATGGGTCTCTGCTCAATATGGGTGCAGGCTCGGACGAGATGTTATTGTCAGATGCAGAAGATGAAATCAAAAGCTTGTGTGGGTATGCCAGCCTCGGGCATGCTATATATGTTGACCAGCGCAGCCGGCGCCATTTGAAGCGGCACGCCGCGGCGCGTGCACCACGGCGATCCAGGCCTACGCCTCGGAAGCGCGAAATTGACTTCCCGTCAGCACGCAGCACGCGTCTGGCCAGACAGTGCACGTGATAAGTACTTGTGGCGCATCTTTGACTAAATGCAGTGTTCACCCCGTCTCTCGGCAAATGCATGCGTTAACTGGTGCGTACGACCATCAGCCACGTGCACGATCTGATGCGAAGCATGGACATCATGGTATACCATGTACGTGTTCCCTTCTCACCGTGCTCCTTGGACCCTGCCCATATCTTCGTGGCCATCCATGGATGGGAAGTGGCCACTTCCATGGGTGCATGGATCTAGCGCCGCTGTTTGACCTTTTCCGCAGCAGACAGCTGCAGCTGAATCGTGCTGCAGGTCATGCGCATGCGAATATTCACAGTTTGCACCTCGAACTGCGCGTACCACGTCCAGTGTTGCAGCTGGTTGGGCCATGATGGACCTTCCTGAAATAACAGCAGCCACGTTTGAACCTGCATGGGGCAGCTCTGGATACTGCCGACCGAGGTCTTGAAAATTTGATGTGCCTGCGGCCGCAGCACAGCCTGAGGCCTCGAGGCCAGGGCAGGGCTGGCCTAGGGCTGGCCTAGGGCTGAGGATCCCGAGGTCAACATGCTCAACATGCGTACCATCGAACAGCCACCTGCAGTGCCCACACAAGTTTGCACGGTGCAGCATACAGTACAGTGTGAGATGCCTTGCAACAGAGGCATCTCAGTTTAATGCAAGACGAGACTATACATGTAAAGTTGACACTGGCAAGGCCCGCAGCTGTCACAGGCACGGTAGCCACACTGGCAGGCAAACTGTAGTCTCTGCGCATATGCCGACCATGCCCTTGCAGCGCCGCGCCGCTGGACTTGCAGCGCCGCTGTGAATGCTAGCCCGCGGGCGCCCAGCAGTACTCGCGATCGTACGTTTAGAGAGCAGCGCTTTGCAACGGTGGCCTATAGTAGAGCTCAAGGTGTGTACGTGCCGCGCTGCTTGTCCGCAACTACAGATATCGCAAGTTACGGGCATCCCGCATGAATACAACAATTATCGCGTATGTCCCTGGAAAAACGACTAACATCCCCGGAAAAGTGCATCATATGCATGTCCCTTACGGATAATGCACGCGTACGTACCAACTCCCTCTCGCCAACGCATACGTGCGTCACGTCGTTGGCTGCGCATGCTCGATCGCACGCGCATCACAGTGGCGGTGCCTGCGCACTGCAACGCCGCGTTGGCTCAGCCAACTTGGCTGCGGCGTGCCCCTGTGCACAGGATTTGCAGCTGTAGCCAGTACTGAATCATGACTGAATTGAATCAGTTTTGATTTTGATTTTGATTTTGTGTTGAATGTCCTGCACTCTCACGCGCGCAATCAGTTGAACACTACTACAGCCAATTGACTGTGACGCCGCATCATCACCTTCTAGCTATAGCCTGCGCACGTGCATGGTCGCGGCGAAGTATATACGCGTATGTGCAAGGCAATGACCACTAGTATGCATCTGACGTTGCAGCATGCATTGACCGACCGGTACAGAGCGGGTCGAGAAGTCCGCAACGCGTCAAACTCACCAGTGCGGTGAAGCTTCATGGGGCCACTGGTGAAAATGTGAGGGGGGGCCCACTCGGCCGATATCGGGGGCTGCTTTCACGTGTTTGCCTCACACACATGTACATGTATACGTATAGCTAGACAACTACTAGTAGACAACGTCAGGCTACAGTTCGGGTGATGTGTGACCCTGTTCCGGCCGACCCCCCGTCTCCTATTGAATCATTTGTGCTCTCTGAAACTGAGTCCTCCTTCCTGTCCGCCCCTTGCCGCAGGGGTGCTGTGGCCGATGCCCGATCGGGTCATGATCAGGCGTGATGGCCGAAATGATTTTTTTCGGCCACATGATTCGAGAGTCGCACACAGCACTACATCTCGAGATAGATAACAGGGCTCCCTAGGTAGGCTAGTATGTATGCGTGTCGACAGCAACCGTAAAGACACGCCGTGACGTACGCGTTTCCGGACGCCCGACACTGTGGCACACCATGCATATGGTGCCTCTTGCGGCGGGGGGGCGCTTGCCCGGGGGCTCGCTTGGGGGGTGCTCAGGCTGGGGCTGGCATGCGAGTTGCCCGGGGCTGGCATGCGATTTCTCGGGCGAGCGCTGTGTGCGGTGGCGGTGCCACCAGTGTCCGTGGGCGGGGCTGGGTTGTGGAAGTGATGGGTGTGGCCGTGGTTGTGTGCTGGTGGGTGGTTGTGCGCGTCGTGGCCGGGTGGGGTGCGTGGCATTGGTGGTAGCAGTTGTGGCAGTGCGTTGTGGTTATTGGATTTTTGGCTGCTGCTTGCTGGGTTCAGTTGCCTGCTTGCGTGCTTGTTCTTGCCCTCGCTGCTGGGCTCCTGCGGCGCTCTCTGTGTAACACACCATCGCGCGCATCGCGGCCGTCCCCTGCAGCTAGCTGCCCACATGTGCACAGACACGCTGAGTCTTTAGGGTGGGGTGTAAGCGTAAGTGTGGCTATAGTATATACATCAGCGTGAAAATGAAAAGATACAAACACACTGACGGCCTGCCAGCGCTGAGGTGCCAATGCGCATAGGCCGCCACCCAGCCTGCCCATCCGCCTCCCCCCCCCACCCCACTGTAACAAAGGGGGGTTATGGCTTGTCTACCATGCGCTTTGGTTGTCATAATTACCTTGAGCGTGCAGGCCTGGTCGCATGTGCTGTGTACACATGGGCGTCCGCCTTCAGGTCATTCGATTCAGACCTAGGTATGCCAGGCGCGCTAGGACTGGCACGGCCCAAGGCATGAGCGCCACGTATGGTAGGAGGATGAGGCGTGATGCTTGTTATCTACGTACACGCCAGTTGCAGCCTCACTACTTGCAGCCTCTCCTTGTTTGTCAGCACGGTTGCTTACAACATTTGACATTCCAGATGTGCGTGTGCGTGCCGGTGGAGCAGTTCTGAGTGCGTAGTGGGCCGTGCTGTGAGCACCACTGGAGAATAGTGTGTGAAAACATTTCGAGGAAGCTTTGGAAACGGCTGCGTCCACGATGGATGCATCGGCTCTAGAGTGTGTGCTGTGTACTGACTGTACCGAGACAATGCAGCACGTGCGCCATCGTGTGCCACAAGGTTGGGGTCTGGCCCAGAGCGCACTGGTGGCCACCTCCCACCCCTCCGGTGGCCTCCTCCACCTCTTACCCCGGCCCGTCGACGTCCCCGGTCGCCCCTCGGACCACGGCGTTCGGTGGCAGCGACTCTGGCACCAGGTGGCCATGGGGCCCGACCGCGGGGGCCACAACCGCCGCACGGACCTCCGCAATTGTAACGTTGTTCTCATGTCCATCCGGGCTGCTGCAGTCGGCTCGGCGCCCGCTGGGAGCCGCGGTCCCTGACACCTGCTGCCTGTGCGCTGCATGTACATAGACTATTACGCTCACCACATCAAGGCCCACCTTTGCTGCGTGATGCTGCGCTCGCTTCGGGCGCCCTGCCAGTGCTGCGAGTTCTGTTCCGAGTGAGTGTGGATCATGTCGATGTGGACTGTGACCGCGTGCTGCAGCTGCTCCACATCACCGCGTTTGGTCAAGCTCCACAGTGACCGCGTGCTGCTCGTGATTAATATTAGTTTGTGTGTTGTGTTCCGTGCTTTTTCTCCCTGGCCACAATTGATCTATCACAGTGTAGCTGAGGCCTTGCAATTGATCTATCACAGTGCAACACACACTGTACACTGTACAGTGGCACGCTCATGTGTTACACAGTGATAGATCTAGCTAGATCTATAGGACACAGCAGCGCCGAGGCAACAGAGCAGTACACGCACATGTGTGCATGCAGGGCCCAGCAGCCCTAGGCTGGAACAAAATAATACATACACAATTGCGCAATGGCGCATGTGCACCGGAATTCAGCTACCTGTGGCAACAGGCCGCGTTTTGCAAATTTTGAACAGGCCAGACCGTTATACCGCGGCACTGGGTCACACCGATCCAGATGATGCATGATGATGTGGATCGCTAATTCTGGTTCCAGATCTGACACGGCTAGCCATAGGTTGTCACTGTGTGGCCCTTATGAGGCATCAGGGCAGGCTGCCCATCATGTGATGCCCCACGTGCGGCCCAGGATCAGTCGTTCGCGCGATCGAACAGCCCAGCCTAGAGCTGCTTGGCTGATCACGAACGCTGCGCAGAATGCCGCCTGTTCAAAGACAGTACAGCTGTAGCACGCCTATCTATAGGATTGGACTGCAATATTTCAGACACGCAGTCGAACTTATAATTAGAATGCATATCGCGTCACGATTAGCGTGAAGATAGCAAGCGTGATGGCTCGCCGACGCTCGCCAGTCTGCGGCAGCATTCGTCTGAAAGCTGCGCAGAAGGTGTTAAATAAGGAGAGTTGCGCAGCAGGTTGACTCACAAAGCGCACCACGTGGCCATGCGGGTGCTTCCCACTGCGCGCTCGATTCATAGCGCGCTGTAGCGTCGGCCGCGTCTGGAGCAAGCCACGCGTGGCCACGAGGATTGCAGATGGAACAACTTTGCGCATCGTATGATGGCCGACGTAGCTGCGGTAGCTGAATTTCGTGCGTCGACATCGGAAATCTGATAGAGGCCAGTCGCACCAATTCAGACCGACATCGCGCTGTCGAGCCTAGGCCTGTTGATCTTGTAAACAGTCCAGGACTCTCACAGCAACTTCTTTTTTCACTGTCAACCACAGCTGTTGCTACGCCGCACACTGCTGCGCAGAGCTCTCACTGTGCTTGACACGAGCGAGGAAGAGAGCTCAAGGCTGAGGAAGAGCTGCTCAAGGCTCTGATTCACTGTATCGCATAGCATAGCACAGCATAGCATCGCCTCAGCAGCATGGCTGCGGTTCCAGTTCAGGCAGCACGGCTGCAATGTGTTGCATTGGAGGTACTGCTCTGATGCTACAGGTGGCATGCTTTCTTCCCTCGGTGCTGCTTGGGCCTTGATCTATCACAGTGTAACACAGGCAGCAAGCTGCAGCAGGCAGCATGCTGTGCAGGTGGCTGTACCGCCTCTGCTGCTCATTGCTGTGTGCATAGCCCTAGCTTGTTTTGCTGATTGTGCTATGCATTGCGACGCACACTGCTGCGCAGCCACCTGCTTGCAGCAATTGACGACGAGCCGAGGAACAGCTGACGCTCTGATTTAGTGTACCGCAGGCAGGTTGATTTAGCTATAGTGTACCGCAGGCAGGTTGCTGTGCATGCCCTCCGAGTCAGGCTCGGTAGCAACGCATTGTCTGACCTTTGTGGTGATCACTGATAGTCGACCTACTACAAAAAGTAGCCCATCTGTGTGGTCCGGTTGTAGAGTGTGCTGGATGGGCTACTTTTTGTAGTAGGTGCACTATCAGTGAGCACCACACAGTGTCACAGATCTATCACTGTGTTATAAAACAGTGTCGCAGACCTCCTCCAGCATGGCTTGTGTGCACCCAGGAGCAAGTCACACACAGTGGTGTGCATATCGATCGAGATGACAGTGATGTCCAGCCAAACTTGCAGAACCCAGTGATATTTGCAACCAAGGTTCTCTGCTGCACCTCCTACTGCACATGCCAAGCACTGCAAGCAGACGCACCAAGAAGAAGCTGAACAGAAATCCAGGTCAACAATGCTGGGGCTGCGAACCTGGTAACTGGTAACTGGTAACATGCTTCGCCATTGCAGTTGGATGCTGCATGTCATGCCTGTGATCTGAGCATGCCATGCCATGCCTATGATCAGAGCTGCGCGGCTGCACCACGCAAGTGTTGCACTGATAACGAGGTCAAACTAGACCACGCTGTGATAACGTTCAACATTATACACGGAGTTCGGTGCAGGAGTCCAGCACCGAGGGCAGCAACAACAACAAGCAACCAACCAACCAAACCCCAGCAAGCGGCCGGCAGCAAGCGGCAACAAGCAAGGATCCATCAGCCTTAATTCTCCTCACATGTGTGTGTACACCAGCGCACAGAACTACCACCATGACACAAACGCCAACGCCATGCACTCCACCCAGCCACATCGTGCACCACCAACCCCTAGCACACTTCGACACATCGCAGCGCCAGTGGTCCTGCGGGGAGCAAGTAAGCAGTCACAGCACGGAGCACAGCACAGACTACAGTCCAAGCGTACAGCCCCTGCATAGGCAGCCACAGTCCCTCTGAAGCAGCACACGCAGTGGTACACCCATGCTGCGTGCTGCGTGCTGTGCAGCACCTTGCGTTAGACGGTGTATTGCGCAAGCCATTCACACGGCGGAACGCACACGCTCTAGACTCTAGAGCTGGGCCTTGCACGGCTCGCAGCAGGCTGCACGCACCGCAGCGCATGTGCTTACATACGCATGGGCGGGGGCTTGGTTAGCACCTCTGGCCACCGCTGCAGCTCCTGGCGCCGTACCTGCGCCGCCGCCAGCTGGCACAGCACCAGGCGGTCGATCGGTGTGCTGCCGCGCTCAAACGCAAGCTGGCACTCCAGCGTCTGCTGCCGCAGATCCAGCATCGCCCCCGGCTGCCGCTGCAGTGCCATAACCGACACCGCGAGCGCGCTGTCCGCGTCATGCATGCGCCACAGCTGCCGCAGAGCCTCCGCAGCACAGCATGTGCTCTCCGGATCTGCCCCCAGCATCCCTGCCTCTTCGTCTTCCACATGCCCATGCCGCGCAGCAGAGCACGCGTCAACAGCGTCTCCGCACTGGTGGCACGCATCCGGAAGCCGCCCATGTCTCATGACCGAGTCATGGGAGCCGCATGCATGGGCACCATGCATATGGCCAGGACCAGACGCATCCGCCTGTTGCACACAGGCCGCACAGAGCGGGCCAGCAGCAAGCCGCGAAATGTGGCGGAGGTGAAGCGGCGTGAGGGTCAGGGTGCTCGGCAGGGAGGCCAGCGTGTCCAGTGCTGTTTCGGTGACAGCGTTCAGGGCGCGCCTGCGCTTAAGCCAGGTGTGCCAGCACGCAGCCATTCGCGTGCACTGCTCGGGCGACAACTGAAGCTTCCGGAAGACACGCACATGCATGTTCTCAATCTGCATGCGCTCCTGCCCGTCACAACCTCCTTCTGTCACTCACGCACAGGTCGGCAAAGCACAGCACAGCACAGCACGGCATGTCACACACAGACACAGAACCTGCGTTTCTTGCCTGAATGCACGAGCGATTGGTGTAACACTCTGCTAGACATGCAGACGCATGCGTGCTGTGTGATGATCATGCCCTGCACCTGCATCGGGCCACGTACCTCGCAGTGGAGCATGGTGGGCAGGATAGAGTTGAAGGCCATGTTGCGCGTGATGCGGCCCGCGTCACGCAGCGCTGCGGTGTGCCCAGCGCACAGCAGCGTCAGGGAGACGAACAGCCGCTCCCGTCGCCCCGCATCGGCCCCCCTCACCGAGACGGCTCGCACATCACCTCCATCTCCATCTTGCGCCAACCCCTGAACCACAGTAGCGATTTCATGACATGTCACCGTGGCTGCCACACTGCCTGCTGCCTGTTGTGTGACGGCACAATGGCATCATGAATACAGGGACAGGTAATCGTACGTACTAAATGCATGATGAAACATGCAGTTTCATGCATGCAGCCACATTGCCACCAGCAGCGGCCATCGATTCCCTGATGGACCGCATGGGCAGGCCCGATGCATCGAGTGGTCTTGCGCAGCGTGCACGGCATGCAGCTGCATCACAGCATGCAGTCGCAACACAGCATGTAGCTGCACGAAGGCTGTGCCAGCATGTCAAGTATCAAGTGTCACAGCTTAAAAACACACCTGCCCACTACGCGTCGGCCGTGCGTCATACATCTCAAAGCAGACCTGTGCCACAGCACGCAGCACGGCCAGCAGCGTGCGCGTTGTCGCCTCGTGATACGCGGCAAGCTGCTGCTCGCCACTGGCCCCCGGCCCCCCCTCCCCTGCCTCGGCTCCTGACGCGCCGACACCTCCGTCGTGCTGCTGGCCACTCTGGCAACCCACACAGCACGCAGCATCAGCACTCTCGCCCGCAGCCCCTTCGCGACCCTCTGAGTGCCCCTGTCCTTCGCCGCTGCCGCTGCGGCACGCATGCATGCTGCAGTCGCCGGCTGGCGGACCTCCCCCGCTCGGCGCCTCTGCGGCCGCACGACCAGGAAAGCTTTTCCCATGCTGTAGTTGATTTGTCGGCGCGTGCTCCCCTGAAGCCATCTGCGCATCATGCCCTGCCGTGCACTCACCTTGATCACCATGATGCCGTTCCCGGCCGTCGAACTGCACCCCAGAATCCTTTGGAGGCCCCGGCCGCTCTCGCCGTTCCGGCTGTTTATCCCCGGTGGCACCGGATGCTTGAAACTGCTCCAGCAGCTCCACAGCACGGTCGCCGCATGCGCACACAATCTCCCATGCGCCCTCCGCGTCCGCCCCGCTGCATGCATGTGCGCTCTGCACAGCCTGCTGCACGACGCTGCGCACTCCCTCCGCAGCGGCGACCGTGCCGTTCACGCCACAGCGCAGCAGCACCGGCTCTGTGGTGAATGCTGTCATGGTGTGACTCCGCGCACGCACCGCCGCATCTCCACCCACACCACCCCTGTAGCCATCCCCTGTGCAGTCGCTGTCGCCGCGGTAAGCAGCCTCGCCCCCGCGGCAAGCCTGCCCTGGCTCACCCCCCTTCTGTTCCCCCGCCTCGACTCCCTCGTCATGCAGGGGGCCCGTGTCGCCACCTGGTCTGTCACCACATGCATGATCCCCATGCATGAGGCGCTGCGCGTGGACATTGTCGGCCTTCGGCTGCGCAGTGTAGCGCGCGCGCTTGGCCGCTGCCTCAGCGAAACACGGCACGTGCTCTGTTGTGCTGTGCTGTGCTGCACTGTGCTGCGGGAACGCGCTTCGCATGCAGAAGCTGCGAGCCCAGCGCGGGTTGTCTTGCAGGCCGAGAATGGACACTTCCACCTGCCCGAGCATGCAGTGCAGCACGATGGATGCGACACACTCTGGGGAGCTGAGGGTGCTGCTGAACGAGAGGGGGACGCCAGGCGCAACTTCGTAGTCTGACTGCATGAACCAGCAGATGTGTGACTGTCCGCATGCTAGCCGCTGCGCTGCGGCGGTCTGCGCGGCTTGCAGCACGTCCAGGAATCCCGTCTCAGCAAAGTCTATGATGCTCGACGCGCTCGCAGAAGCTTCCAGGAGGTTCTGGTACCCGATGCCGGCGCAGCATCGGAACGAGGAGATTGGGGGAGGCAGGAGGTCGGGGGCGGCGTAGAGGTCGGCGCTGGTGAGCCGGCAGCGGGTGAGGGAGTCGTGCAGCGCTGGCTGCGGGGTGGTTTTGATGGTGTCTACCGGGGCATCGATGACTGCCTGTGGTGTGATTGGTACCGCCTTGGCGACCAGGGGAGAGGACGCGGCGACAGGTACCATGCTACACAGGGCGCGAATGCGTGCCGAATCAACAATCGGACACTGATCCAGATCCGGGGGCTCGGCGCGGATGCGTGCACATAGGCGGCTTTTGATGTCCCGCAGCTGTTGACGATGACCTTCTGCGTCCGCCCTCCGAGCCTGGACCGTCCGAATCCGCTGTTCGACCAGGTCACAATTGTCCTGCAGCAGCTACATACCCGGTTTGTCACGCCAGGTGTTTATTCAGTGCCAAGCTGCGTCGTCGTGTACTCCTTGTAGGCGAGACGCCACATATCACACATGACTTAGTCATAATGTAACGTGCGGAGTGGGCAAGCACTGCCGACGAGTGGAGACCGTGACATGGGATCAGCGCTGGGCAGGGCAGCAAACTGCACACTGTTTTACAGCATCCTCAACAATATGTCCTGATAACAGAGCTCGATTGCCATTTTGTTTGACTACGCAGGTCTTGCATCTCACCAGCACCTCCGCGGTCGGTCCTTCGACGAACCTGACATGAACACACTTCTACATACACAAACAACTGCGAAACTGCACCTGCTCTCGTTTTTCACGGGTTCTTCGTCGCCTTGGCACGGCAGCTCTCTAGCTGGTGCCGCTCTGTGGCGCACTGATCGCACGGATACTAACCAGTTGACCAGAAGCGGACCTTCTGCTTCTGCCGGTATCGTGCCTGAGCGCTCCTATTCCTCTCTCGAGCGCGCTCCTGCCTCTCTTCGAGTGTTTTTGTGGTTCTTCGGCGGTCGCTAGT
>JALKAD010000011.1:141655-170169 GCA_024500015.1 Ulva compressa | reverse complement strand
ATGAGCCCATCAACAGGCCTCGCGTTCCCGGCATGTATCACTATTAGCATGCTACTTTGATGGAGTAAGTCGTCCATCTCGGTCTGCAGCAAAGAGGCTCTCTGCGCAAGTTTGAGCACTGCACCTGCCAACTCATGCTTTGGACTGTCACAACACAAATACGTACAACACAACTAAGCTACGTGGAAAAGAGCTGGGTGTGTCCAGGAGCAATGTGTGACTACGGAGCGCCAAGTGCAAGAGCTACAAGCTCGCCTTGGTGCCTCGCTTTGCAACCAAGCAACACTGCAGCATGCCAACGACGAACACAAAGCAAGGATCTCCACTGCGTCTGCTGCCCTGGCGAGGATGCACGCCGATGCAGTGCGACAGCCGGCCCACTCTCCGTGCCACAGCCCCACACCGAGTGCTCCCAGCCATCACAACCCAGGCAGTGCCCAGGCATCCGCTGATGCTCCTGGCCCCTCCTCTATCATCGCCATAGTCGGAAAGCGTGAGCACAGAGGCCTTGCCACAGACCCAAATGCTATCCCCGCACCCATACACAGCTTCAAGCACTCTGCTGGTGTCTCGTACGAGCTACTGTATCGCGCGGCAAGCCGCGGCGACACTCAGCCTGACTCAGCGCAGCCGAGCTTTCGACGGCTTATCGAGCAGTTCAAGGATCAGTCGGCAGCAAGCGTGGGGTGCTCGCCTTCACAGGTCTGCTGGTTTGCTGTACTGGATCTGGAGGCATCGCCCGGAACACCTCTCTCCTACAGCTCCACTTTCAGCACACCAGAGTGTGTGGCATCGTTTGTGCTGCACTACACGTGCAGCTGCCTGGAGTGCAGCATGATCACTGCTGCATGTGATGAACTCGGTGCGCCACCCTACTTGGCCTGGATCTGCAGATAGACAAACCCAAACGGGCACAAGTGTTGGCCAGTCTACATGCGTAATCATACACGCACACACAGCACTCGCTCGGAACCCCTGGATGTAAGTGTACACTGCATGGGTCCGCTCAGAATCTGCTGGGTGGCCGGGCACACTCACGTTGAGGTCACAACTGCATCACGATTGCAAGGGGCTGCTGCAGCCTGCACCGCCGAGTGCCATGCGGTGAACCACTGGTGATGGGCACGTTTGGAGAAGGTTGGCCCACATGCCTGCTAGCATATTATATCATGTATGTTTTTATGTGTGCGTTTGTGCGATGCGCCGTAAATGGTGTGTAAGCAGCCATGCACTGCAGGTAAGCAAAGCATCGATGAGGAAGCCACAGACGCACAGGATCCGCACAAGAGAGCCCGCACAAGCGGGCTGGGGCCGCCTGGCGTGGCCTCGGCTGGCCCGCACAGTCACCGGCATGCTGAGCAACCCGCCGCCACACAACCAGCGCAGCCTGGACACACAACCGGGGCCTGGCAGGCAGCGGGGGTAGGCTGTAGCAGTGGCCAACACGACCGCGACAGCCACAGCCATACTGCCGGCGGCCATGCTGCGCCGCATGCATGGTCCGGCGCCGTGCGCTGCGGCGTCGGCGGCACCATACGCGCGCCTGCTGGCGTGGCGTCTGCCCTCCGTGGGGCCGTGGAGCCGTTCATGGGGATCGTGCCGCTGCCCGTGCTGCGGCAGTTGCTGCACGCCGCAGCACAGCGGGGCCGCATGATGCTAACAGACTTTACGGGAGAGGGGCTGAGCGGCGAGGGGCCGGCCGAGGGGCCGGAGGAGTACCGCGCTTACTATCTCGGCGTGATGGAGGCGATTGGAACCGTTGTCGCATGCGCTGCTGAGTCAGCAGAGACCCTCTCAGCCGAGCTGCCCACGCTGGTGTGCCTCCTGCTGGCTTGCCGCGCACACCCTCACCACTTTGCGGGCGTTGTCCCCAAGTGGGTGTCCCCAAGTGGACCTTGCGTAGGTGACATGAAGCTCCTTGTCCTCCGAAAATGAGAGCGGTCTACCCACACCCACGTCGGCGTGTGTCGACCGGTCATGCTGCAACGGCAGGTGGCGCTTGGCGAAATCGTCTCCCTTGGGACACATGCTGAGTAGTTTCATGACACACATGCTACGTTCGCAAGCGGTTATCATGCAACGGCAGTTGGCCGCATGCCCCGGGCCCATGATCGGCACCCCCCGCTCAGCTTCCCACACCTGCCCCTGTTGCGGCACCACACCTGCCCCTGTGTCGGCATTGCAGCCACAGTTGTGGAGCACATGCATGCATGGCTGAACGTCGGCCGCTTCTGCAGGAGGCGCAGACGCACGGCCGGCGGCCACCTTCGCGGCAGTGGCTACTGGATCGCAGCGCTAAGGCCATCACCGCGCAAGGCCTGGGCTTCATGCTCACCTTCCGGGAAGCCCCCCGGATAATCCGCCGCCTTGCTGTCCAGGCCGTCGTCCCTCTCCTCCGCTACTACGAGGCGCGCCAGCCCCACCAGCATCCCCCTGTGATCACATCACATGTGACTCACCCGTGGCCTTGAACATGCATGCGGCCCTCTACTCCATCTAAAGCACGTCATGTCTGTTCATGCTCAAGCTGTGGTGCTCGACCACTAGACCACATTGCTTTCGCACCCCGGCGTACACGTACATGTTGTGGTGGCCTGGGCACAGAACACAAGTCTGGCCGGCCTGGCACTCGACAGACTGCTTCCCAGAATCGTCCTGTTCATGCAACTACAAACATCTGCGTTTGCCGGGAGCAGCCAGATCTCATTCGAAGCAGTTCATGGTCCCATGCACACTTAGACCACGCACGCTCAGACCGGTCGTCTCCACCAGCACACCCATGTGGCTCTGAGGTAGGTGAGGGACGGCGCCGCTGTGCAGGTGGAGAACATGCAAGTCATGCTGTACCGGAGCCTGCGCACGACGCCGGCGCAGCGTGAGAGGATGGCCGCGTACTGGAGTGCATGGGAGCGGCGCAACCGCGAGCTCGACTCGGCGATGGATGCCGCGAGGGAGGCCCTGTGGCGCGTCCCGGCGCGCCTGGACCTGCCCGTGCCGATCATTACGCAGGTGTCTGGTATCGCGAGTGGGGCGTGCAGCATGGGCCCGGTGAACGTGCGGCTCGGGATGGGGCGTGCTGGGGAGGGGGGCATGGAGGGGGGCGTCGGAGCTGCAATGCTGCTGGGGAGCTGTGTAGAGGCCACGGTGGGCGCACAAGAGGCTCTGGAGCTGCTGTGGGCGGTGCACGTTGCAGATGGGGAGCTGCATGCGGAGACGATGGATCTTCAGTTTCAGCCGGGGCTGCTGATTGGGCTGGATCAGTTTGCCCGGGTGTTTGCGGGGCACCTGACGCATGCTACTGCGCCGGTGGATTTCATGGCGCTCTGCCAGTTGGCGAAGACGCAGCACCACCGGGACGGCATGTTCAAGAAGCCGCGGCAGGTGTGATTGGGGGTGAGGTGGTCGCTGCTGCTATGGACTTGCTTGGCTGGCCGAGATTGCAGTTTTTGTATGTGATGCACATGGTTTGAGCCACCTCTCTTTGGGTCAGCATCGCCAGGTGTGTGCTTGGCCTGTCGCCATGCCGTGGGGTGCTTCCAGCAGTGGTTTCGCTGTCCCAGTTTCCGATTAAAATTCGCTCACGTGTATCGAGTGGTCCCACGGGTTCTGTGTGGGTTTGCATTTCACGGTGCTTTTCGTGCAGCTGGTGGTAGGATGTGCTGGTCCATGCACACATGCCACTGCTCTGCTTTGAAACAAGCTCTGTCGTTGACCTGGCTGGTCCCATGCTGCCCCTGCCCCTTTTCCGCTTGAGTGCTGAATCTTATTTTAGAGTGATGAAGACAGTTTGTAACTCGACCTCTCCTCATTCATCTCGCCTGTCTCATTGCTGGAATACAGGTTCACTCAGTGCCTTTGGGCTGTCACCATGTTTCCCTGTTTGACCACGTAGTATGCCATGGCATAGAGCGACACTGCAGTGCCAGATTGGTATCGAAGGGCATCTTTGAGTGCCACACGGCTGTGTCCAGGTATATCTGAAGCGCGCGGTTTGACAGGATGGTCCCCTCTGACCACTCCCTTGGCCGTGCGCGGCATTGACGTGCAGACCTGAACACGCTATAACAGACCGAAAGGCCGATCTGGCCCTGCTGCGACTGCCATTTTTGCCTATCAAACCTACGTAAATCGCCAATCGGTCACCGTATCTCAATGTTGTACGTAAACAGTAGACAGGAGTTTGCGCTGCAGTCATGTTTCTGGGGTGCGGCTGTGGCCCGTGACGTTGTTTAATTACGCTCTAGCAGATCCAATCTGTCTCAAAATGGCGAATCGACCGCGGCTATCAGTGCTGGACAAGCTGTTGACGAGCACTGGCTTCGCCACGATAGGCAAGGTCGTCCGCGACAGCGTTGTGGCTCTCGGAACAACAGAAGAAGCTCCTCAAGACAAATTCACAGTTTTTGAGTACCGCCATGTTCATCGTGACGACTGGAGAAACCTTTGTGCGGCTGCGCGCAGATGGTACGCCGGAGGCCATGGGCTGTACATCCGATTGTGGCCAAGCGTCTAAATTGAGCTCATGGTGCGCAGGCTGAATCGTTTGAGACATACTGTATGGCCATCTTCGTCAGTGGGAGATGACTCGTCCTCTCCTTCAGTTGAAGGCTTTGTGAATGCACCCCTTCGCAAAGAGCCAGAGCTCCGGCTTCGCACTTACCCATACATGATCTTTCCGATATCTTCCGGCAAGATGCTATGGGACTACTTCATTATGCTTCTGGTAGCCTACAACGCCGTGGAGCTGCCGTACTCCATTGCATTCGACTATGTGCCCTGTAATGTGAGCATCACCACCTCCGACCTGCTGCATCGCATCAGCACAATTTTCATGCCCATCAGCTCTCTAGATATGTATGCAAGAGCTTGAATGGCGTGTCCTCCTGTTCCTGAGGGGCTTGATGGCCGTCAGGTCCTGGCACTCTGCTGTAGGAGTCGTGCACCTGCAGCACTGGACAGCACACCTCTTTTGGTGCTGTACACAAGGCACACAATCATCACAGCCGGACACAGATCCGGTCATTTTTTGCTATGCTGTGCTTGCTTGCTTTCATCAGTTTATGAGTAGCCTGTGTGAAAGTCTGTGCTCTTGGCAGTCGGGGCGGATGCTTGCACTTTGCATGGCGTATGGCCCGATCAACTGACACACTTGACGTGCAGCAAGACAGCTTGCCGATTGAGGATGGCTCCAGACCGAAGATGTGCCCCAACGGCTCCTTTACAGCCCTGATGATTCTTACTGACGTCATGTTCTGGATCGATGTTGTACTCAGCTTCCGGACTGGCGTCATAGACTCCCGGCAGGTTATCCACATGCAGCCAAAGTTTGCTGCACTGCACTACGTCCGTTCATGGCTGGTTGTTGATGTCATCAGCAGCTTTCCTTTCGAGGCCATCGTGTTTGGTGCGACCTGCATGAGCTGAGCTTGCTCGTTACCTGATCAGCGCTCAGCAAAGTGCGAAAAATCTTCACTACGTCTGCCTTTAACATTCTCTCTGCATGGCCATATTGCACTATCTTGAGTACTTGATGCTGGTCAGTGTGATCCTTGGCCCGAGGTCAGTGTGATCCCTGACCCACATTATGCTTTCGACTCAGTTGCGAGCATGCTAATGCCGGCCCTTCGGCATCGTTCTACCACCGTTTGCCTGATTTGAACTAAAGTCACACCTCAACGCATGTTCCATGCCGTCCTATCTGATTGCTGACATGATCTTCGCTCTGCCGTGCTCCAATGTGATGTTTCGATATGCTTCTTTCCTCAAGGCATGCATGCACGGGCGGAGCCATACCTCACACGCGAGTTAGTGAACGTCCCTCAGCGAACAACCATACTGCTCTCTCACAAGTATGGCAGGGAGCGCAGTACGAAGTTGTCAGCCACGTGCACACCAAGGCCAACAGCCGCTCACTGTTTGCGCCAGCAAGGCTGGCTTACTTGGCCTGTGCTGGCTTGCTGGCGGTTGGCGTTTCTGACGGTTGGCTTGCTGACGCTTGGCTTCCTGACGCTTGGCCTGTGCTGGCTTGGCCTGCGCTGGCTTGCTGATTTTCTGTGGGTCTGCAGCGATGACCACTCAGGGCACCACAGCCACATTCATGCTGGCCCGCCTCTTCAAGCTGCCGCGCTTGATGCGGACCGCCCGCATCATAAAGAAGTTCCACCAGCTGTCAAAGACCACGGCCTTCCAGCTGTCCTACGTGCTCTTCTGCACGTTCACGCTTGCCCACTGGGCTGCATGCGGCTTCTTCTTCCTGGCCCGGTGGGAGGTGCGTGCCGATCTTTCTTTTGTCGCCGGCTTCTTGCATTCTCACTCAACCCCAGCCCTGCCTGCCTTCCCGCACCTGATCGCACAGCTGGCAGCGCATCTGGCCGCAGCTGTTCACAGCGTTTTTGGTACGCACTAAGCTGGCGCGATGGTCTGTCCACAGTATCGTCCGTGCTGTAGCTGCAGGTGTCGCCCGGGTATTCCATTTGACCCCTCGACCTGCATCCTGTTGAGTCTGAGCGGATGTACCTGAACTGCTCTGACTGCCACGCAAGTGCTGCTGCCTGCTCTGTCTGCCAGGCTTGTTCAGCAATCTTCTCGCATCCGATCATCTGCAACCTAGATGGCCTACATGCGGTATCTCAGACACGGTGCATGCTGTATCTCAGAAACGGTGCATGCTGCATGCTGCATCTCAGATACGGTACCTGCTATTGTTTGACTGCCTCACTGAGGGCACCCAGGCCTGACCGTCAACTCATATGCCTCCCACACGCCGCTCCACCTTCTGCAATTGCATGAGCATGGGCTTGCTGCCGTACCACTGCCACCATAAGCCGAACACCTGCTGGTTGTGAACTCCGACTCCTCATGTCGATGCATGTCGTTTGTGCAGATGCCTGCTGTTTGCGCACATGCGGGCTGTTTGTGCAGATTGACAACATCGGTGCGAACGAGTTCACAGGAGGCTTGACATGGATCGAGGTCCCCGCCGGCTCCAACGACCCGCCCCGCGCCTACATCGATGCAGACGCCAACACCCGGTGCGCCCCACAGCCCCCCCCCCCCCCACAGTCTCCCAGCACACAGATGAATCCCACCATGACGCGTCATGACGGGACACGCGTCCCCCTGGCTGGCGGCCCCATGCATCTTCCGGCCATGCATGCGCCATACCCCAGCTCACAGGTCTCCCCATGGAGGTGTCAGAGCTCTAGCCTGCGCTGCGCAGTGCCTGTCGCTGGATTGGTGTGCACCCAGTGTACACCTGCAGGCGCACCCTAGAGGGGACTGTTTGGGCCGTCATGACGCATCATGCCTGACGCATCATGCATGAGGCGTCATGCATGAGGCGTGCTGTACGTGCTGTGCAGGTACGCGGCGTCGCTGTACTGGGCAGTCACGACGATGTCCACGACAGGGTACGGCGACATCCTGCCGATGACGAACTTGGAGCGGTCGTACGCGCTCGTGGTGATGCTCATCGGCGTCGTCGTGTCGGCGCTCGTGTTTGGCGTTCTCGGCCAGATCATCACAGATGCATTTGACAGTATCGCGAACGGTTCACAATCGCAGAACCAGGTGCGCTGCCCCCACAGCCCTCGCCCACACCTTCCTCAGGTGCAGGCCGATGCGGTTCATGCCATGCCTGTCGCATGGCATGCGTGCATGGCATGCGTGCATGGCGGTTCAACACGTACAGCAGGGGGGGGGGGGGGGGATGGGAGAATGCGCTTGGTGGCCTCGGTGCGATTTGTGGCCACGCTCAGCCATGGCCGTCTGGTTGGTCACAAATGCGGGGACACTTTGAGAGTCCTGCGCGCTGACAGACTTGATTTAGTCGACCCACAACTTCACACCGACAATGTAAACGGTCCGACATGCGGATGTTGTGGCATCACGTTGGGCGCACGCGCTGCTCCGTGATGAAATGGCAGAGTGGTCTTGAGAGTGTGTCATTTGTGGTCAGGTATTGCCAATGGTGGTCAGACATCTCCCATTCCGCTGCCGTCCGGAGGGCGGTTTTTAGCAACGGCGGCCGGCTTACGCATCATCCTCAATCAGCACCTCATTTTGTTTTCGGGGGAGGGCGGCGGGGATCCTCCCACCCCTCAACCTCCTGTTACAGGAGCCATGATGTTGCAGGTGCTGGCATCGGTGAAGGAGCTGGCAGCAGACATGCGACTCGAGCCGGCGCTGGTGCGGCGGCTGCAGGACACCGTGAAGCTACAGTTTCACCGCCACGGCGGCATCCAGCTCGGCGCGATGCTCAACACGCCCGAGGTGTCCCGAAGCATCCGCGAGGACGTCCTCATGCACGTCTACGGCTCCGACCTGCAGGTGTGCTCCTCCACCCCCTGCTGGCCTTGCATGTTGCCTGCTCTGTTGCCTCGGCGCTGCTGGGTCCTAGATCTATCACTGTGTAACACATGCTGGCATTGAATGCCTTGGTGGTATCCGGGCACTGCGGCCGCAAACTCGTCGCACGCCTCTTCGCACCGCCTGCCCAGCGTAACCGACCGCAACCCGGTCAGGCCGGTGCATGCATGCAACACCTCTCACTGGTACTGCACCGTGCCGAAGGCCCGGCAGGTGTACGCCGTGTACACCGAGCTGTGTAGGCATCGGTCACCTGCGTACACCATGCTGTCGTGTTTGTGCGCAAGCCTGTGGTCTGACACCTGGTCCTTCCTCCATGCCCAGCCAGCAGCCCGCGCCGTCTCCGATCCTCTTTGGTGGTTGCTGTGTTCGCTAGCACGAGTTGCTGCAAACATGTGTGGAAAACATGTGGTTTACAGTACAACCACGCACTGCGAGTCAACTGTATAGAACCATGATTCGGGTGTAGACCGGTTGCTCCATCGCTCAGGCGGCGGTCATCTGGACCTGTGTGACTTATCTACCGGCACCTCTGGCAGGGCCTCCCGGCTGTGCTGGGAGGCAGCCGGTGGCAGGGGATTTGGCATGCCGTGCCAGGCGGCGTCCCTGTTGCTGCCAGTACCAGCTCCATGCATGCATGGACGTTCGTGTGGCTGCAGGAGTGCGAGGCCTTCCGGGACTGCAGCGTGCCGTGGCTGCGCGCGCTGGTGCAGGTGCTGGAGCCGGTCGTGCTGCTCGAGGCCGACGCCGTCTTCCTCGCTGCTGAGCTCCCCTCCCACCTCCACCTCCTCACCAGCGGCACCGTCCTCCTGCACAGAGGCACGCGCCCCCTCCCGCCCCCGGTGTTCTGGGGCATGCATCTGATGCATCGCAGTGCTTGCTTCTTGCCTCTCGGTTCGACCTGATCGTGGAGTACATCTGTGTCACGATTCCCACTGCGTGTACTGCGTAAACACCAGCTGCTGGTCCATGTCCCAGCGTTGCTGGCCGTCCCATGCTCCTGCTGTGATCAGGGCTGGATGTGACAGCCGTTGTGTCATCGATCTTATGTGACGATTGCGAGTTGGCTTAAAGAAGGCGCACCTTTTGCGTTGGTAGAAACGGGGTTGCCGAGACGAGGTGGTTGTGTGTAAAGCACGCTTGTATTCAGTGACACTGGGCTGTTGTGCTCCCAGGACGACCATGACCTGTCGCGGCTTTGCTTTATGTCCTTGGCCGAGGTTAAGCGGGCAATTCGTGTGTGCCCACACCTTGCTGCTTGATACTGCCAGTTACCTCGGGTCGGCTCTCCGTGTGTCGCCAGGCCTGTCCGCGCCGCCTTCATCTGGCTGTACATATTGAGCTGTTCCAAGTCCTCAGTCTGCCTGTGATGCAACTTGGTGGTGGGCGGTGCGGCATGACACACAGCATGGCAGGTAGCATGACATGCCGCCGCTGCCGGCGGGGGCGCAGCCTCTGCATGGCCCAGTGTTTGACTTTCAGCATTGGATGGGGCCATCATGGTGCAGTGTGCGGCTGGTTGTATGCCATGCCATGCCGTGTGGCTATGCCGTGTGACTATATATATGCTTACTATGTATATACCATGCGGTCCACGGCCGGGTGCACAGTGCATGGCCGCACGAGTCGAAACCGGTCGTGCACAGGGCCTGACAACAGACGAGCAGAATGAGCGCTGGCTGCGCAGCCCGCTTCTTTTACAGAACACATGTGGCGTGCAGGGCACGAGGCCGTTGTGACGCAGCACGACAGCCGTCTGCTGGTCGGCCCGGTGGTGCTTGACCTGTTTGCAACCGTCCAAGACCAGCCCCACCAGTACAGCGCGACGGTGCGGCCCGCGACTGCCCCCTATCTCATGCCGCCTCTGGGAGAGGCGGCTGGGCCACCTGCCTCTCACCCGACCACTACCCTGGATTTCACTTCATGCACTCCTGCGTGGGCCCAATGCCTGTTTCACCGAAGCAGCTCTCCACCGACGCCTTCAGTTGGTCGTGTGAGCGTGCTTGAGTCAGTTCCACGCAAGGAGCAAACCTCGCCGACATCTGTGTGCTGACCTGTGCACGCACGTTGATGTCTCTGTGCGGCGGCAGCGGCACGAGCAGGGCTGGCGTGGGCTATGAGATGCCCAGCGGCACCCGTGCGCCTGATGCTAGCACCGATGGTGGCATGTGCGTGCATGCAGGCTCACACCAACTGCGACCTGCTGGTGGCGCAAGGGGAAGCCCTCCGAGGCCTGCTCCGCATCTTCAAGGCCGACGCCGCTGTGCTGTTACGCTTCGCGCTGCAGTGCCACAACGCCCGCCTCGCCCTGCTCGGCGTATCGCCGCCCCGGCGGCCGAAAACTGCATTTGCCGGCATCCCAGAACACCGGCAGGTGAGTTCAGCCAGCGGACCGCGTCATGTGTGGTCGCAGAGCGACAGCGGGGCGCCCCGCAGCCGGGGGGGCCCCGGCGTGGCGGGTGCTGCGTCGCTGCGGGCGGCACCATCCTCAGACCACGCCTCTGGCCACGGTTCGCATCCGCATCCGGATTCGGTGGTTGCGTTCATGAGCCCGGCGCATACGCATGGCTCGGGCGCTGGCTCAGCGGCGCATGGCACGCGTTTGACAGCGTGGGGTGGCCAGTCGTCGCGGCTGGACGACGCGGCGCACATGCAGGACGAGGGCATGGCCGCCCTGGTGGACCGCATGGATGAGCTGGCGCGCCTGCAGGAGGAGCTGTGTGAGCAGGTTGTGGGACTGTCCCTGCAGATGTCGTGAATGAATGCCGTGATACCGTCACTAGACTATACAGGCGAACGCCGCCTGCCGTGATTGCGCGCGAGTCGTGAAGATGGACCAGGGTCAACCTGGTAACAGAGTCGTACTCGATACCCGCGACTGTACCATGTTTAGGAGCGTTTGGATTGGAGGCAGCACGGGTGGGCGTGCTCGATGTCAAGTGCGTGAGTTGTACCTGTGCTGTGTGTGCGGGGCGCCTCGTGTCATGGATGCAACCTGGGGCCGCGTTGTTACGATGGTTTGGATACTTAAGACTTTCTGTCATGCGGACTGGCGCGCTTGACAAACTGCCTTTGATGGTGTGGGCAGGTGAAGATGAGGTGCTGGTCTGGTGACAGGGAGAGGCGACCTTGGCATATGGGGTAGCTGTCACACAGTGGGTTTCAAATAAGTTACGTGTGTGCAGCCAACCTTGGCACAAAGTAGACGAGGCATGGTCACAGAGTTGACACCAGACTGGGCCAGGCACTGCACCGGCTCGGAGGATACTGATGCAGGAGGCACCTCTTCAGGTGTACACCTGAACCGCACCTGAACCGCGTGACTGCACGTGTAGCCACGCGGTGCCAATGCGTCAGCTCATATTTGCTTCTGTTTGCTTCTGTGTGTCTTACTTGTGGCACGGTATGTGAGCTGACAATCGCAAATGGCCGTGGCTAGAAACAGTGGTTTATTGTGTTTGTTGGACGGAGTAGGCTTGGGCGACGTTGAGGAACCGGTTGACGTCGAGTGTTGATGTTGACGAGTGGAATATACGTGATCACAACGTTGAGGCAATCTGGATGGAAGCATCACGGTTCATCGCCGCACACCCGACAATCGCGCCTGTCTGGACTGCTGGGGTCGGATTGGCGCCTGCCGGTGGGACCGGTGCATGCTGCCTGGGTTTGGCGTGTGCGTGGACTGTGTGGCGTTGTGCGATGCGGCGCTCGCTTCCTGCGTTGTTTGTGTGTGTGTGTGTATGTGTGTGTTTGCTTTCGTGCCAGCGCTGGTCCGTTCTGACGTTTACTCGTGCGGATAGTGGCCTTGGGGGTTGTGATGGTTTGTCTGTTTGCATGTTGACTGATCTGTTACCTCGGCGCTGCTGGGTCCTAGATCTATCACTGTGTAACACACCCGATAATATGGGCCAAGTTGACCCACACATAATGATGAGTGACCAGGGCCAAAATGCTCATCATGCAATTGGGCATTTGCCATTCATGATTCATCTTTCTCTCTATCTCTCTCTCGCGAGCTCTCTCTCTCTCTCTCTCTCTATCTCTCTCTCTCTCTCTCGCGCGCTCTCTCTGCCTCTCTCTCTCGCGCTCTCTCTGCCTCTCTCTCGGTCTCCCTCTCTGCAAGCCCACCTTGATCTCTCTAGGCCCCCCCGCCTGGCGCAGGACAAACACCACGCCGGCTCCGGGAAAGTGTTCCAGGTACAACTTCATGTTGCCCTCTGATCCCCATCTGACTGCTCGCACATCTGACTGCTCGCACCAACACCACGCAGACCTCATGATCATCGCCACGCTGGCCCTGCTTCAGCACACTGCACCTCATGCCGCCCCTGCGCACACACACATCGGCGCAACTGTCTCTTCCATGCCCTCAGAGTACAGGGGCCAAAGAACTCGCACAAATACCCAAACTTCATCTTCATCAAACGCATGCACAGAGTCAGTTCGGATTGGCTAAGAAAGCACCATGGTGCGCACATAGCCACGCACAGCCCTGCTGCCTGTGATAGCCCAGCATGCAGAGATATGCATGCATGTAGAGATATGCATGCTTACCCCCGCCAACACCCAACTGCGTGCATGTCCCGTGTCATGCACACCACGTGCACCTCTCCTGCTCCCCTCGCCACACCCTATCCTAAACGCCCGACATCCTCCAACGCCGTCCACAGCATATGCTGCACTCATCGCCAGCTTAAGCTTGTGTATGTAGTGAAGTTTCCTAGAGACCAAAGAAGATGGGGCGGTTGTTGCGGGGCTGCACGGGGCGGTTGTTGTGGCGGTAGTCGTTCTTGACGTCGGGTTTGGAGGAATCGGACGTCTGCGCGAACAACTGCTCCAGAGCGATCTGGTCCTCGGCTGTGATGCTGCCGGGGCTGTCAAACACGTGCCACAGCAGCGTCTCAGCACAGGGTGGCGTCGTCTGCATGTGTGCACCCCTGTTACCGCACAGAGCGCTGTTTAGATCTAACACGGCTGTGTAACAACTGTTGTTTCGTAGAGTCATGGTAATCATCTAGGTAGTTCTCACAGCGGATGATCGCACAGCCTACTGCGTCCTGGACTCATGCATCACTGGCTGCACTAACAGCTGCACTAACAGCCGTGATTGGGGCGAGGGGGGGGGTGGGTTGGGTTGGGGGCGCACGAGGGAGCCCGGATAGGTGTAGTGGGACTTGGCGGCCGGCAGGACAGCGTTGAGGTTGAGGGTGCCCGGGTAAGCGGTGGTGTCCCCGAATGACTGCAGGTTGCCAGCTGAGGCGATGGCAGCGGAGATAAATTCTGGCGAGGATGGACCGAGATCGTACGTGATGCCGAACACAGCGATGCAGTTCTCGAGGTTGGGCTCCTCGCCGTCAGTCCAGATGCTGTCGCAGCCCCAGTCTGTCGCCTGGTTTGGCGCAACAAACGTCACAATGTGCGCCTCCATTGCCGCCTGAATAGCCAGCCGCGTGATGTGCATACGAGGACCTTGGCCTACTCGGTGTGTTACAACAAGATATCAAGGCCTCAGCATGCGCAGCTGCGCCGATGGAAGGAAGTCATGATCAGGAATCAACCAAACAAATACCATCAGCATGATCAGCACTCCCCCGGAATAGAAACGGCAGCGCACATACACGTGTACAACGCATGAAGCGAGTGCAGCACCGCACAGTCTATAGCTATACTATTTACATATAGTACATGTGCATGCCATGAACAGGAAATCGGCACTAGGGACCATGGCGCCAAGCGGGCGCCGAGCCGACTACAGCAACCCGTATGGACACGGGAACGACACGCTGCCGCGCAGGGCCGCGGCCGCGTGCGGGCCCCTGGCCCCCGTGCACGTGCTGTGTATGCTGGGCGAAGAAAGCAGGTGCGCACGTATTTGCCGTCGAGGGTGTGCTCGGACACGACGTGCCAGTGCATCTGCACCGGCACCATGGTCAGCGTGCGCTCAGCCGGCGAGGGGAAGTTGGGGTCGTAAGTCTGAATGCTTGAAGCGATGCCTGTGGCGCCCGGGCCGACCTGGACCAGCGGGAACTCGTCCCTCGTAAGATCGAACTGGCTGGGGTCCCACGAGATCTGCACAGGCACATGGCAATGATTAGCTGGTGTCTTGTGTCTGTCAGTAATCTACTGTGTTACAACTTCAAGTTGTTCAAGTGGCAAAGATGTTGCAGCTTGCAAACTTCAAGTTACAACTGAAGTGTTACTTACCCACGTGAGCTGATAAGCTACACATGCATATGTGTTGCAGAGCAGTTAAAAATGACATTTTGATGCAAGCCGTAGCCAACATCTCCGGCAATTTCGGACCCAGGAGCCTGAGTTGTAATCCGACTGGATGCATATGAGAGCAGCTGGTGCTTTCAATTTGTCAGGCTTGCCCTGCGAGCGGCGATGCAAAAACAGGAATGGCATTTTCAAGAACGCATGCGCAGCTTGCTTTGCATGGCCTCATGAGCACGCGCGCAGAGGGCGAGAACAAACGGATGAATTGTGCACGATCGTGCGAGCGAGCGAAGCAAGTGACCCCAGCTGGGCCCAGCGCGCAGCGAGGAAATTGCCCTCGACTGTGTCGAATAAAATACACCAGGCACTAGTCACAGATTCAAGCAGGGGTCAAACATGGCAGGAATGTCTTCTGCACTCGTTTGCTGATGCTGGCGACGTCGACCCGGCCGGCCGGCGGACGTGTGTGTAGAGCTGTATTTTACAGTTTAGGGCCCCTAAAGTCAATTTTAATGCCCTTAAAATAGGCCCTTTAATAAGCCCTAAAGCGGATATTGCTTGGTTAAAGTCCGAGCCTTAAAAAGTTTTAGCACCACCATGCTAAACAATGTTAAAGTCCCAATCGAAGTTTAGGTCACCTTAAAGCAAACATTTAAGTATATTTCGGGAGGAACCGAGCATCCTGTGGGACCGCCGTGGTCCACCATGGACCACTGTAACAATATCTGATCTGGGAATCAATGAGGTCCACCAAATGATCTGTTGAAGAATGCATATGTTGCACAGTCGCACAGTTTGTGCAGCATGCTGCAGCTGTCAGTGATGCACCCATAGACATTCTGTCATGCGTAGAGCGGATGAAGGGAATAAGCTTGAGATTGCACGCCTACTAGCTGGCCCAAGCCAGCCAATGAATGACAGCATGAGTGAGGATGAGGGTGCCTCAGGCTGTGATGAAAGTGTGGATGGAGATTGGTAGGCGTGCGCAATCATGGACAGTGCTGGTGTCAATCTGTTATACGGTGTTATTCAGCTGGTGTCACTCTACCATTTTGACATATCAGTGCAAGCCAGGGCCTTGCAGGTTGAAAACTCAAATTCCCAATAGCCTCACAGCTTCAGAGAGCAGCCCAAAGTGGCACATACAGGCGCACATGACTCATTCGGACTTGTGTGCAAACTTTATCTAAATAATCGCTAAAGCGTGGTTCTGGGTCATTCTAAATAAACTTAAACATGCTTTTGGCACTCCAATTTTAAGTTTAGAAATTTTTAGAAAATTGGTTTATTGCTAAAGCTGTTCGAGTGCTCCACTAAAATACAGCTCTACGTGTGTGGTTTAGGGACTTGCAATTGGACGTGGCACAAGCGGACCGAAGCAGCTAGATTCATGAGATGGTCCATTTGCTCAAGGAGTGAGTCTATCAAAACCTGGTGGGGTGTGTGGCATGGTATTATTACTGTGGTCGAACGAGTTGGACAGACGCGGCTGTCATCACGACGATACGAACTTAGTTGAACTTAGAATTGAATTCGCCAACGGCGCGCAATTGACATTGCAAGAAAAGATGTTGCACCACCTTGTCTGTACAGCACCAACCTGGAAACTCCGTTCTACTGTTTGATCGGAAAGGGACGCCGCGTTCTCGGTTTGAACAATTGACCGCGAATCCCGGTTTGTTGTCAGCTGCCCGTAGCTATAGAGGCCGCTTCTGAAGTGTGCTTTGCGTGCCAAACGGCATGCATTCAATCAAAATCTCCTGAGGTAGAGTACTTCTCGTATGACAGCATGCCACGATCGCACCTGGATTTCGTTGCCCTTGTTCTCGATGGTGGCTCCGGTGACCGCGGCCGGCATGCGGAAGAGCGTGGTCCGCTCGGAGCCGAGCGCCGGCGTCATGCCGCCCGGGAGCTGGATGGGCGACTGCAAGCTGCCGTTACACGAGCCCTGGCCAGCGAAGTTGTCGCGGTAGAAAGCCGGGTTGAAGGAGGAGGGGTCGAGCATGGCGTCCATGCGGTCAGTGACGGTCGTGCTGATGACCGCGAATGAGCCGACTCGGATCGCGATCCTGCTGATTGCCATTGCGGATAGTACTTGTACTAGTAAAGAAATGAAGATGTAAGACCTCTCCTCGCGAGCGTCAACTAGTCGTTTGGACAATCGTTAGCCCAGCCTATGTTTCGGCACAGTTTTGTTGCGGGCTAAAGCTTGAGCTACGTATGCAGCACTTGAGCTACGTATACGTGTGATCTCGTGGGCGAGCGGGGTGAGTTAACAAGGCGGAGGCTGTTACTTTGTCAGAGCGAGACTGTGCAATTGCAGGGTAGGCTGATCAAAACTACAGACTGCTTTTATAGCTGCATGCGTGCCTTTTGCGCACTGGCATAAAACAGCATTCTGTGGGAGCGCTCGACACGAACGTATTACTGCACATCTTGTGCTGTGACTCTGGCACGTGCGTCCACCACAGTCGGCGCCCACGTGGCTTCAGTGGCACGCGCACGATGGTCTACAATAGCACTCTTGAGCACTCTGGCGGCGTCGGATGCGCCTCCTCGACTCGAGGGTGTGGAGCAAGTTGCATCGACCGAAAAAAAAAAACAACACTCAACCGAAGCAACGAACATCCTTGCTTTCTCGACAGAAGATAGCGAGGCCGAGGTAAACCGGCCGAGGTAAACCTGCTCGGCATTCACACGGCAAGGCCGACCTTTCGAAATCTGTCGCCATGTGCCGACTGACGTCATGCTGCCGCCGGTAGCAACTGCAGCATACTGGCATCGGCTCAGAGGGGACCAAATCGGTTCCCGCCATGTGTTACACTGTGGTAGATCAAGGCCTCAACGGCGCCGATGAAACAAACAAACAAACAACCATTAATCGCGAAGCACAGGCAAACTGGCTCTGAGCCACATATGCTGCATGAAGTAAGAATGCTCACCACATACACCTGACGTGGAGTAGGACCCAGATAAGTTGTAACGGTCTCAATGATGATCACAAGAAATAATCACAAGCAGCACAGTCACCATCCGAACAGTGTGAGCACCTGCCGCAGGTGGGCCCGGCGGCCACTGGTCCGCCGCAGCGCCTGCCCGAGGGTCGCCGGGGCCGCGCGGCCGCGGCTTGCGCCCGGCCGCTGCCCCCCCCGCTCGCAGCGCGACCCAGAACGGGGCGATCTGCTTGTGATGTTGCCCTGCGATACCATCGTGGCCGATGTGTGCGTGACCTGTCCGGTGGCCTGCCCCCCTCCCGGGTCGTCGCCGCGGCAAACACGCCAGGCGCTGCCGCTCAGCTGATGGACGACAGGAAGCGCGACAAGTACGGCCGCTCCGGCACGGGCGCGTGCCGCTTTGTGTCCCTGTCGCATGAGACGTTTGGCCGTGTGGGCACGGGTGCGTTCGCCTTCCTGAATAAGATCGCTGACTTCGCTGAGGCGGGGCCGGGGGCCGTGTCCAGGCGAGCGTTCTTGCAGAATGCCATGTGCGAACTCTCCACCACTCTGTGCCGTGGTGTGACGCGCCAGGTCCTCGCTGCGGCTCCGCTGCGCATGCGGCTGGGCAGGCCGGGCGGTGGTGCCTGGCCACGCTGTCCCGTCGGACGTACTGTAGGCGGCCGCTGGCCGCCGTGATGGACCGGGGGCCGCGGTTGCAGCGGCGCAGGCCGGCCCCACGTCTTGTCGTGCTGGCCCGCCCTGCCTTCCCGCGGGTGGCCGTGGGCTGCCGCGGGGAGAGCGATGCGGCGCCGCCAGTGCCCTTCGCGCCCCGCCCTCAGGCCCCTGCCGGGCAGCCGGAGGGGGAGGGCTGGTACGCCCTGCGCTGCGGGGGGCGTGCGCCCCCGGGCTCTCATGGGCGGGGGGCCCGTGGTGGAGTGCTCGAGTGGGGCTGGCTGTGGTGGGGGTTCTGGTTGGGGGGTGGGCTGGTGGTTTAGTACGCAGTGTGGCTGGTGGTTGCTGTGTGCGGCTGTGGCGTGGGTGCCGCGGTGGTGGGGTGCGGGAGTGCGCGTGTGTGTGGATGCGTGGGTGTGGTTGTGTCGGTTCGTTTCGACTTTTCGCCTGAGACAGTTGCTGCTTGTTGCTGTCTCCCTGGGGGGGGGTTTTGGCCGTCTGCTTTCCTGCTGTTGCCCTCGCTGCCGGGCTCTTGCTTTCATCTCCGTGTAACACCATCCGAACCAGCATGAATCACATGAGTCACATGAGTCACATGAGTCACATGAGCACACCCGGCACACTGGCACAGAAGAATAAAAACACATCGGGGATCACGCCAAACCCAAACGGCCAACGGCCATCGGCCATCGGCCACAGCACCCCTGCGGACAGGGGCAGGAGAACAGTCAAACACATGAGACCGGGCAGCCGAGGGAACACGCGCAGGCTTGAGCAACGCACACATCTCAGACGAGCACACACGCAGCCGGGCCCAACAGGGAAGCCACACAGAAGGCACAGCAACGGGCGAGCCGCGCACAAGGCAGAAATGCGGGAGGCGGTGCCGGCCAGGAGGGCGGTCACGAGGCGACAGCAGAGGCCACGAGCGGGCCGGACGATACACGCAGGCAGCGCGGTCGCGGGATCGAGGAGGAAGGGAACAGTGCATGCAGTCAAAACACGGTCACACACAGGATACGGCAATGTAATCATACATACATACACAGGCGTAGTCGGAAAAGCGCGGTCGACGACGGCACGTGTAGCTGCGTCACCCGCCACAGCGTGCATGAGATTAGACCGGCGACAGGCAACGCCACGACAAAACACGGACGGCTGAACATCAGGGCACGTCAGCAGGAGATGTTAGATGTGACGCCACCTGTGCTCCCGCGGATCAGCTGCAAACCAGCATGCAGTTCATACACCTCGAGCGATCGCGCTCACACAGGAGGCACGCATGGGGGCGACGCGCATCAGCATGCTGCACAGCTTAATCGCCAGGAAGGTGAGAGGAACACAGCGCCATGATGTGGGAAACGACACAAGGCTGGGACCGTGTGTCAGAGTCCAGGAGGCAAAGCCCCCGCGCGAGCGGGTTGCGACAGGCGGCGGGCGAAAATGTTCCCTGAGGCGGCCAGCGAGGAGTCCAAACACCACAGCAGAGGCGGTAGCGCCAACACAGCGCTGTCGCCTTGCCCAAGCGGTGATGCCAGCCCGGGCTTCAGAATTGTGAATTGTGTCACAATTGTGTCACAATTGCCACGGTGGGCTCCATCGACGCCACTGCCGGCGTCAGCAGCGGCCTCCACACGCGCACCAACGTCAATGCCGACCGGCAGGTGGAAGAACGCGAGTTCGTACGTGGCAGCTGCCCGGCGAAGCCATGCATGTCGTGTATGCATGGAGGCGTGCACCGCCGTGCCCACGTAGTCGGGGTAGAGCCGTAGGCAAAATGGCAGCAAACTCTGCTGATATATAGGGGGTCATGCGCGCAAAAGGCAGAGGGCACCGAGTGAACCTGAATTCCAGCAATGAGACATGCAAGATGAATGAGGCGAGGTCGAGATATAAACTGTCTTCGTCACTCTAAATCAGACTCAGCACTCAAGCGGAAAAGGGCAGGGGCAGCATGGGACCAGCCATCTCAACGACAGAGCTCGTTTCAAAGCAGAGCAGTGGCATGTCCGAGTCGCACGCGTCACGGTACCGGCCGGTACCCGTGCGGCACCTCGCCCGTGTCGCGATTCGCGATTCACTTCTTTTCGGCAAATAGAGCGCGAATGTTTGCAGGATTCTGCAAAACGCCCAAACACCCTTCAGAAGGCTTCAGGTTATGTATTTATAGCCTATGAGCACCCCTCCATCCCCTCTCCCCCCCCCCCCCCCCGACTCCACCTCTCTCACCGCCCCGTCCCCGGCCACCGCTTGGCCGGCGGCATCCGGTGGCAGTGACTCCAACACCAGCTGCGGGTGGCCTGAAGCCAGGGGCCACAAGCCAAGGGCCACAGCCGCCGCGCGTGGCCGGAGGCGTGCGTGGCAGCGTGTCGTACCCGCGTCCATCCGGGCTGCTGTACTCGTCTTGGTGCTGGCTTGGCGCCGCGGTCCCCGAAAACTGCTGCCTGTGCATCGCATGTACATAGACTGCGCGGTGTTGTGCTCGCAGCGTGCTTTGTGAGTGTGCTCTGCCATTTCTGTTCCGGGGCAGTGTTGATCATGCTGATACGGACGGTGACCGTGCTGCTTGTGATCGTTTGTTTGGGTTTTCCCCTGGTTCGGTCCCTCGGCACTGCTGAGGTCTAGACCTGTCACAGTGGACACACAGATCATGCATTGCTTGCGTGCTGCGCGCATTGCTCACGCCTGTGGGCCATGTGGACACGCCCATCCCGTCATCCGGGCTCACTAGATTGTTTCTCAGTCTAGTGATGGAACAAAGCAGGTTGGGACAGCTGCACCTTGCTGGACTGTATCGGATCCCTACGCTCGTGATCGCCGCTGACGGCGGAACTGCACACCATCCGTCTCAGGCTGTCATGCCGGTGCAAGTTTGAACGAATTCGTCCTGGCATTTGCTCGTGCGGAGAGTAGCCTCGAGCTCGGTGCTTGCGGTGGGCAGTCTGTCTCTTTGCGTGTTGCCTGGTCTGTTGCCTCGAGGCTATCGCTGATCAGCGCTGCTGGGTCCTAGATCTATCACTGTGTAACACACCATCCGTCTGATGAGGCCCTTGGCACTGGCTGAAACTAGTCACGGTAGCCTGTGTTAGTTCTGTAACCAGCAGCATCCACTGTATCTTGTACCTCTTTGATAGTACACGAGGCGCCTCATGCATGATCATGCCTCGAGGCATGCGTGTCATGCATGTCAAATGTGGCCACAGGCCGCCCGGCTGCAGGTCGCCCGGCTGCATGGGGGGAACTGGGCCAGTGGCCCAGGGCCACTCGCGCCTTCTCGACAATTACAACAACGCATGCTGCTGACTTGCAGCGTATAGCGGTCACCTAGATCTGTGGAAACGGACCACGAAGAACATGCACCGTGGATCTCGGCTAGACAGTGCAGTGAGTGTTGTGCGAAGAGAGCACGTGCTGGCAGGTGCGTTCAGGGGGGCTGGCACTCATGAGTCATGACCACCAGTGGTCCCAGCGACGGCGCGGACCCCCTGTGAGCCCCAAACAGACTTTGGGACGTCCATAGGCCATAACTATATGTCCTGAAGCCTTCTGAAGGGTGTTGGGGCGTTTCGTCGAATCCCCCAAACATTCGCGCTCTTTTTGGGGAAAACAGCGCATTTCCCCAAACTCGCGCTAAATGACGTCCATTCTCTCCCAAACACGCACAGTCTGTCCCAAAGCATGTGCCACACCTCTAAAACACCATAGATATTGATATGGTGTTACACATGTGATCTCGACCTTCGATGTTGGTTGGTCCGCGGTCAGCTGTCAAGTTGCGGAATGCCTGCCGGCGCAACGCACGTTCACTACCCGCCGTTGGTGGAACTTCTAGATACGTTAGAGTACTAGTATAATTTTGAAGTACTACAGGGCGCTATTGACAAAGATAACTTGAGGGTGACGGTGCTTCAGCATGTTAGACTTGCTCGTGCACGCGGCGCCAATGACAAGGCGATCAAGGACTTGATCGTCGCTGTATCAAAGCTAAAACACAAGCTGGATGGTCCTGGTGAAGCTGAACAAAACGTTGTTTCACCTGAAGGCACGAATTGGCTGAGCTTGTGAGGCAATGCCAATTCTCATTACCATCAACATCTACAGAGCTCTGTATATCAGGCAGCATCCCATGTATGCAGTATCTCATTCTCTGCGCATCCACAACACATGTAGCTGTTACATTGGGGCTGGCAGTTAAGGCTTGGAAGGTCTCATGTCCAAATCCCACTTCCACCAGTGCATATTTCAGATGGTTACATGCCTGCCCAGTTTTGGAGATGTGCTGCGGTGTCACAAGAAGGAGCAAGAACACCACAGCTCACCTCACACCGACCTTGACTCAAAAGCAGCATATAGAGCATGGTGTTGACAATGTATGCTTGTTCTCATGTCCCAATTCCACTTCCACCAGTGCGTATTTTATAGGTCCATATGTATGCTTTGACCTATCATGTGTGCAATTGGAACCTTGCTACTGCACAAAAACATATCACGACTAATTTGTGTGAGCTCCACCTACAGACTTTCCACCTGTCCACTCTTCATCTACTGGAAACAACTAAGTCACAGCAGAGCTGGCCCATGGCTTCACGCAGGCAGCTGCACCTGGCATTTATGATATGCCATTAGATGGGATGAATGTAATGATGGTACTACCAGCAGTACTGGATGCATTCTGTGGACCACAGAATGCGGTCTCGTGGAGCATGTGGCGAGAGGGGATGGTGGCTTGAGGTGCTGTGCATGAGCCATATGATGGTGCATCGCGCTTGACAACCTAGCAAGCCCCGTCGATCACTTTGGGAGCTTGGCAGCTTGTTTGGGGGGTCATAGAACACCCCTAGCACTGTTTGGGGACGGTTTGGGGAAACATGCAGATTCCCCCAAACTTTTGGCCTGATTTGGCCGGACACTGCCTGTTTCCCCAAAGATCGCAAATGAAGGTACAGGCGGCTTCAGGACAAATAGTCATGGCCTATGGACGTCCCAAAGTTTGTTTGGGGCTCACAGGGGGTCCGCGCCGTCGCTGGGACCACTGGTGGTCATGAGTGCCAGCCCCCCTGTGCGTTCGCGAATTTGCCGGCGATCGCGAGGGATCCGGAGTACTCGGACACAACGTTAACGTGCCAGTGCACCACCAGCGCGACCACCAGCACTATGGTGCCCTCTCTGATAGGCACTTGCGTTGATCTCCGTGTAACACACCATGCTGCACCATGGTCAGCGTTCGCTCGGCCGACGGGAAGTTGTGGCCCGAGTCGTAGGCCTAGGTCTGCAAGCTTGCAGCGATGCCGTTGACGCCCGCCGGGCCTAGTGGACCAACGGGAACTCGTCCCTCGTCTGATCGAATTGGTTGCGGTTCCACAAGATCTGCGCCGTAACGCTGTTGCGACGGTACCGGTCAGCTGGTGCACCATGGTGTCTTAAGCTTGTATCTGTGATGTGGCCACAACTATCCAAGCTTACAGCTTCGAAACAAGTGAGCATGCATCTGTGCTGCAGTGCAATGCCAGTATGTAGCCTAGTCAGCAATAAGTGTGGGTGGATGAGTGGCTGCATGATGCTCAGGTCTCTCTGACGATGGCCATGCATCCCACGTCGCTCAGTGCTTTGGCGTGGTGTTGTGTGTTACCACTAGGAGGATAGATCTAGGACCCAGCAGCGCCGAGGCAAAAGACCAGTCAACAGGCAAATTTGTTAACAGACAAACCACCACAAGCCCCAAGGCCACCAGTCGCACGAGCAAATGCGAAAAATGGACCAGAGCCTTGACAAAAGCACAAACGCACACAAGTATGCAAGAAGCGAGCGCAGCATCGCGCAGCCCGCATACACGCAAAACACAGGCAGCAGGCACCGGGGCCCGCCGCACTCGTGCACAGCCGCACATCTATCACTGTGTTACACAGTGATAAATCTAGGACCCAGCAGCGCCGAGGCAACAGACCAGGCAACACGCAAAAAGACAGACAGCCCACACTGTAACACACTTGCACAGCAGGCGCCGATCCGGCCACAGTAGTCCACGGGTGGGTGCGCGGCCACGCAGCACAGCATGTAAACCTGTGCACGCTGCCTACTAGTAGCTACTAGCTATACTATATATATCACCACTGGAGACGGCATGATGCACTCCAGTCTGCGGCTGTCAAACGTACGCCTCCAGACAGCACACCATGGCCACAGGCAGATGGGGAAACCGGGCTTCTTGCGTCTTGCGTCCATTGCTCCATTCCACTGCTGAATGCATATGCTGCAGTGGCCACTGGCCAGGCATGAGCTGTCGCGACTGTAGCTGGCTCTGAGCACCATACATGCCATGAGGCAGTGCAACCCACTGACGACCTGCCAGCGATGGCATGCCATGCAATGCATGGCATGGCATCATGCATAGGCTGCCACCCATGGCCTGTCCACCCAGTCTTCGCGAAGACTGGGTGGACAGATGCGCCGATGACTGGGTGGACAGATGCGACAGGTGCGCCGATGTGCGCCGATCGGCGCACATCGGTGCACATCGCAGCCTGCCCATTCTCCTGCACCCCCGCAGCCATGCCCCTCATGGCCTCCCTCCCCCCCCGTTCCCCCATCCTCCACCTCTCGCCCCGGCCGGTCCCCGGTCGCCGCACAGACTGCGGCGTTCGGTGGCAGCGACATCCGGTGGCAGTGATACCCGCACCAGTTGCAATTGGCCACAGTTGCAATTGGCCTCAAGCTTAATTGGGCCGACGGACACGGGCGGACTGGTGCGACTTCGTGTCATTTCGGTGTTCGTGCGGGCTGCTGTAGTCGGCTGGGCGCCGGCTGCTGCTGGGCGCCGATGCCCACGAATCCTGCTAGGTACCTGTGCATGGCATGCACATAGAAGGCCAGCATGCAGCAGTGCATGGCACCTGTGCACGGCACCAAGCCTGTTGCGCTCTAAGCCTGTTGCGCTCTAAGCGTCTAAGCACTAAGCATGTGTGTACATTGGCAGTTCTTTTCTGAGTCAGCATGGATCATGCCTGGGATCATGCCTGCTGTGGACGGTGACTGGGCTTCCTGTGATTGTTTGTTTTGTCTCCTGCTTTCATCCATCATGTTCAGCTGCTGCGGCCTCGATCTATCACAGTGTACCACAGTGCAACACCATGTGTTACACAGAGATAGATCCACAACATTGTGCCGAGCGCTGGCGCGACAAGCCCGGGCGGCCGCGCCCCTCCGCAAATCGTCGGGCGCGCGCTGCTGGCGGGCCTTCCTGTCCCCACGGACGGCCTGCCGGCGCTGACGGGCCATCGCGCATAGGCTTGCGTCGTGGCCTCCCCCAGCCTCCGCCCGTTGGGCTCTGATCCCCCCGCAATAATGCATTAAACTGCTTGGACAAACTAATTGACTCAGACACATACATGCAGCTGTGTACATAACGTCTGATGTAATTACGGACCAGCCTCAGCAGCTACAAGTCAGTCGAACCACACTGCACCCCATCATATGATCTGCTTGTGATGTTGGCCTGCGATACCATCGTGGCCGATGTGTGCGTGACCTGTCCGGTGGCCCCCTCCCGGGTCGTCGCCGCGGCAAACACGCCAGGCGCTGCCGCCCAGCTGATGGACAACAGGAAGCGTGACAAGTACGGCCGCTCCGGCACGGGCGCGTGCCGCTTTGTGTCCCTGTCGCATGAGACGTTTGGCCGTGTGGGCACGGTTGCGTTTGCCTTTCTGAACAAGATCGCTGACTTCGCTGCGGCTTCAGGGGCCGTGTCCAGGCGAGCGTTCTTGCAGAATGCCATGTGCGAGCTCTCCACCACTCTGTGCCGTGGGGTGACGCGCCAGGTCCTCGCTGCGGCTCCGCTACGCATGCGGCTGGCGGGCCGGGCGGTGGTGCCTGGCCACGCTGTCCCGTCGGACGTGCTGTAGGCGGCCGCTGGCCGCCTTGATGGGCCGGGGGCCGTGGTTGCGGCGGCGCAGGCTGGCCCCGCGTCTTGTAGTGCTGGCCCGCCCTGCCTCCGCGTGGGCTGGCGCGGGGGGAGCGCTGCGACGCCGCTCGTGCCCTGCGCGTCCCGCCCTCAGGCTCCTGCCGGGCAGCCGGAGGGGGCGTGCTGGTACGCCCTGCTGTGTGGGGGCGTCAGCCCCCGAGCTCTCACAAGCGGTGATGGAGTGTTTGACTGGGGCCGGCTGTAGTGGGGGTGCTGCTGTTGGGGGGTCGGTGGCGGCCGGGTCTGCCGGGGTGGGCGGTAGTACGTAGTGTGGCGGGTGGTTGCTGTGTGAGGCTGTGGCGAGGGGTCGTGGTGGTGGGGTGCGGGAGTGTGCGTGTGTGTGGATGCGTGGGTGTGGTTGTGTCGGCTGTGTTGGATCGTTGTGGCTTTTCGCCCGAGACAGTTGCTGCTTGTTGTTGTTGTCTGCTTTCGAGGGGGTTTTGGCTGTCTGATTTCCTGCTGTTGCCCTCGCTGCCGGGCTCTTGCGTTCATCTCCGTGTAACACTGCACCCCATCTAAGTGTGCACACCTCACAGTTCACACCAGTCTGCCTCGTCAGCCCACAGGGCAGGTCGATCACGTCCGGCAGCCAATACTTCATGTCATACCCTCACCCAGCAAGCCATAAGGATAACGCCCGGCCTGGTTGGTTAAAGTCATGGTATCACACATTCGGGGGTCATCCCGGGTCTTAATGACGTCGCAGTGTATTTCCTGTCAGCAGGTCTGGCCTGGTCCGCACCTCGGAGTAATCGACGTGGCCACCAGGCCTGCGCCGGACAGTACTGCCGCGCTTCCAGTCACGACGATATAAGCCTTTCAGGTCTGTCAGGCACACCATGCTTTAACCAACTCATTGTCAGACCTCCCTCACTATCATATGAGGTCCCTGTGGGCACTGTCAAGTTGCTCGCAGGTTCGGCGAGGCCAGCTCTAACAGGGAGGTTCCTGGGCGCATTCCAGCGGTATTTATACCGTGCGCTTGCTGGGGTCAGGCACGCTTGGAGCGACCTGACTGGGGCGCCATCCATTTCTTGCATCACATTGCTTGACACCCACTTGCTATTTCCACACAGTAGTTGAGTGAGTGCCTGAAGCATTCCAGTCCCTTCGACCTCCGTGTCCGGGCACATAGTCAGTTGCGGCCCATCCGCTCCATTCAGCCACCGACGAGGTACGCGCCGTCTCGCGCAGTCCCCCCTAGCTTCACGCTAGCTTGACACCGAGCAGGGGGCATGTCTTCTCCATTGGGGTGCTTTTGGAGGCGGCAGATCCTGTCCAACTCGAATGCCCAGAGCTGTACCACGCATGTATCGTCCATCTCAAACGGACACAATGCGCTATAAACAAGACATCAAACCAATACCCGACATGAACAATCGATGTACGTCGCAATTGTATTGACATTGTAGATCACTTGGAGTGTAACACCACTGTCATTCGCACTGACAAATGGGTTGGCCGATGGTCAGAGAGCGTAGATCGCTGTATTTTTGACAGAATTCCCCCGTTGGGAAGACTGCGACCCGCAGTCGTAAGCGAGCTGGACGGGCATTAGCGGTTGACATAGATTGCTTCTATGTTAGAGCGGTGCTGCTCGGCAGCGTGTGGGTTTCGAACCCGTGACCATAGGATTCAGCAGAGACCGAATCTCACCGATACCACTGTAACACCACTGTCATTCGCACTGACAAATGGGTTGGCCGATGGTCAGAGAGCGTAGATCGCTGTATTTGTGACATGGAGCATACCGCATCACTTGGAGCATACCGCATCAATGATTGTGAAGCTGCGACACTCTTCTGAAGAAGTGCATCTTCTGTGAAACTGGCACATTAGTCTGTTGGTTGCCTATAGAGAGTACCCTCGATTTAAGGTCTGTGAGGGCGAGCGCACAGGCAGCTGAGCTCGTATCTCTAGCGTCGTTGGCAGGCAGTAAGGTAATGGTATCCGGAGAAGGCATAGCGGTGGAGCCTACTCCATCTGTTATAGCTGGAGTGCTGGATGGATTGGGAGCAATGGGCGGGTCCAAGGTCAGGCGCGAATATGTCTGGTTCAGAGTCTGTTGCACCAAGGCTGGTGTAGTAAAGGACTCAATAGCTGGCTCCACCAATGTCTGTGCGAAAGTTTCCATCCCATCTCCAGACTGCGGACCACTAACACGAAAGCCCCCAAACTACACAAGTGCAAAGGAATAAGATGGCAATAAAAAGGCATGACACTGCATGTTCACAGGGAACAGCAACGCAGGTGCAAGTCGAAATCACCTGCTGCTCAACCCCAGGAACATCTAGCATGTAGGCAGATAGCCATTCCTTGCCTTCAGGTGAAACAACACTTTCTTCAGGTTTTCCAGGACGGTC
>JALKAD010000011.1:130246-141555 GCA_024500015.1 Ulva compressa | reverse complement strand
CAGCCGAGCTGCCCACGCTGGTGTGCCTCCTGCTGGCTTGCCGCGCACACCCTCACCACTTTGCGGGCGTTGTCCCCAAGTGGGTGTCCCCAAGTGGACCTTGCGTAGGTGACATGAAGCTCCTTGTCCTCCGAAAATGAGAGCGGTCTACCCACACCCACGTCGGCGTGTGTCGACCGGTCATGCTGCAACGGCAGGTGGCGCTTGGCGAAATCGTCTCCCTTGGGACACATGCTGAGTAGTTTCATGACACACATGCTACGTTCGCAAGCGGTTATCATGCAACGGCAGTTGGCCGCATGCCCCGGGCCCATGATCGGCACCCCCCGCTCAGCTTCCCACACCTGCCCCTGTTGCGGCACCACACCTGCCCCTGTGTCGGCATTGCAGCCACAGTTGTGGAGCACATGCATGCATGGCTGAACGTCGGCCGCTTCTGCAGGAGGCGCAGACGCACGGCCGGCGGCCACCTTCGCGGCAGTGGCTACTGGATCGCAGCGCTAAGGCCATCACCGCGCAAGGCCTGGGCTTCATGCTCACCTTCCGGGAAGCCCCCCGGATAATCCGCCGCCTTGCTGTCCAGGCCGTCGTCCCTCTCCTCCGCTACTACGAGGCGCGCCAGCCCCACCAGCATCCCCCTGTGATCACATCACATGTGACTCACCCGTGGCCTTGAACATGCATGCGGCCCTCTACTCCATCTAAAGCACGTCATGTCTGTTCATGCTCAAGCTGTGGTGCTCGACCACTAGACCACATTGCTTTCGCACCCCGGCGTACACGTACATGTTGTGGTGGCCTGGGCACAGAACACAAGTCTGGCCGGCCTGGCACTCGACAGACTGCTTCCCAGAATCGTCCTGTTCATGCAACTACAAACATCTGCGTTTGCCGGGAGCAGCCAGATCTCATTCGAAGCAGTTCATGGTCCCATGCACACTTAGACCACGCACGCTCAGACCGGTCGTCTCCACCAGCACACCCATGTGGCTCTGAGGTAGGTGAGGGACGGCGCCGCTGTGCAGGTGGAGAACATGCAAGTCATGCTGTACCGGAGCCTGCGCACGACGCCGGCGCAGCGTGAGAGGATGGCCGCGTACTGGAGTGCATGGGAGCGGCGCAACCGCGAGCTCGACTCGGCGATGGATGCCGCGAGGGAGGCCCTGTGGCGCGTCCCGGCGCGCCTGGACCTGCCCGTGCCGATCATTACGCAGGTGTCTGGTATCGCGAGTGGGGCGTGCAGCATGGGCCCGGTGAACGTGCGGCTCGGGATGGGGCGTGCTGGGGAGGGGGGCATGGAGGGGGGCGTCGGAGCTGCAATGCTGCTGGGGAGCTGTGTAGAGGCCACGGTGGGCGCACAAGAGGCTCTGGAGCTGCTGTGGGCGGTGCACGTTGCAGATGGGGAGCTGCATGCGGAGACGATGGATCTTCAGTTTCAGCCGGGGCTGCTGATTGGGCTGGATCAGTTTGCCCGGGTGTTTGCGGGGCACCTGACGCATGCTACTGCGCCGGTGGATTTCATGGCGCTCTGCCAGTTGGCGAAGACGCAGCACCACCGGGACGGCATGTTCAAGAAGCCGCGGCAGGTGTGATTGGGGGTGAGGTGGTCGCTGCTGCTATGGACTTGCTTGGCTGGCCGAGATTGCAGTTTTTGTATGTGATGCACATGGTTTGAGCCACCTCTCTTTGGGTCAGCATCGCCAGGTGTGTGCTTGGCCTGTCGCCATGCCGTGGGGTGCTTCCAGCAGTGGTTTCGCTGTCCCAGTTTCCGATTAAAATTCGCTCACGTGTATCGAGTGGTCCCACGGGTTCTGTGTGGGTTTGCATTTCACGGTGCTTTTCGTGCAGCTGGTGGTAGGATGTGCTGGTCCATGCACACATGCCACTGCTCTGCTTTGAAACAAGCTCTGTCGTTGACCTGGCTGGTCCCATGCTGCCCCTGCCCCTTTTCCGCTTGAGTGCTGAATCTTATTTTAGAGTGATGAAGACAGTTTGTAACTCGACCTCTCCTCATTCATCTCGCCTGTCTCATTGCTGGAATACAGGTTCACTCAGTGCCTTTGGGCTGTCACCATGTTTCCCTGTTTGACCACGTAGTATGCCATGGCATAGAGCGACACTGCAGTGCCAGATTGGTATCGAAGGGCATCTTTGAGTGCCACACGGCTGTGTCCAGGTATATCTGAAGCGCGCGGTTTGACAGGATGGTCCCCTCTGACCACTCCCTTGGCCGTGCGCGGCATTGACGTGCAGACCTGAACACGCTATAACAGACCGAAAGGCCGATCTGGCCCTGCTGCGACTGCCATTTTTGCCTATCAAACCTACGTAAATCGCCAATCGGTCACCGTATCTCAATGTTGTACGTAAACAGTAGACAGGAGTTTGCGCTGCAGTCATGTTTCTGGGGTGCGGCTGTGGCCCGTGACGTTGTTTAATTACGCTCTAGCAGATCCAATCTGTCTCAAAATGGCGAATCGACCGCGGCTATCAGTGCTGGACAAGCTGTTGACGAGCACTGGCTTCGCCACGATAGGCAAGGTCGTCCGCGACAGCGTTGTGGCTCTCGGAACAACAGAAGAAGCTCCTCAAGACAAATTTACAGTTTTTGAGTACCGCCATGTTCATCGTGACGACTGGAGAAACCTTTGTGCGGCTGCGCGCAGATGGTACGCCGGAGGCCATGGGCTGTACATCCGATTGTGGCCAAGCGTCTAAATTGAGCTCATGGTGCGCAGGCTGAATCGTTTGAGACATACTGTATGGCCATCTTCGTCAGTGGAAGATGACTCGTCCTCTCCTTCAGTTGAAGGCTTTGTGAATGCACCCCTTCGCAAAGAGCCAGAGCTCCGGCTTCGCACTTACCCATACATGATCTTTCCGATATCTTCCGGCAAGATGCTATGGGACTACTTCATTATGCTTCTGGTAGCCTACAACGCCGTGGAGCTGCCGTACTCCATTGCATTCGACTATGTGCCCTGTAATGTGAGCATCACCACCTCCGACCTGCTGCATCGCATCAGCACAATTTTCATGCCCATCAGCTCTCTAGCTATGTATGCAAGAGCTTGAATGGCATGTCCTGCTGTTCCTGAGGGGTTTGATGGCCATCAGGTACTGGCACTCTGCTGTAGGTCCTGGCACTCTGCAGCACTGGACAGCACACCTCTTTTGGTGCTGTACACAAGGCCCATAATCATCACAGCCGGACACAGATCCCGTCAGTTTTTGCTATGCTGTGCTTGCTTGCTTTTATCAGTTTATGAGTAGCCTGTGTGAACGTCTGTGCTCTTGGCAATCGGGGCGGATGCTTGCACTTTGCATGACGTATTGCCCGATCAACTGACACACTTGACGTGCAGCAAGACAGCTTGCCGATTGAGGACGGCTCCAGACCGAAGATGTGCCCCAACGGCTCCTTTACAGCCCTGATGATTCTTACTGACGTCATGTTCTGGATCGATGTTGTACTCAGCTTCCGGACTGGCGTCATCGACTCCCGGCAGGTTATCCACATGCAGCCAAAGTTTGCTGCACTGCACTACGTCCGTTCATGGCTGGTTGTTGATGTCATCAGCAGCTTTCCTTTCGAGGCCATCGTGTTTGGTGCGATCTGCATGAGCTGAGCTTGCTCATTACCTGATCAGCGCTCAGAAAAGTGCGAAAAATCTTCACTACGTCTGCCTTTAACATTCTCTCTGCATGGCCATATTGCACTATCTTGAGTACTTGATGCTGGTCAGTGTGATCCTTGGCCCGAGGTCAGTGTGATCCCTGACCCACATTATGCTTTCGAATCAGTTGCGAGCATGCTAATGCTGGCCCTTCGGCATCGTTCTGCCACCGTTCGGCTGATTTGAAATAAAGTCACACCTCTATACGCATGTTCCATGCAGTCCTAATTCCCTGCTGACATCATCTTCGCTCTGCCGTGCTCCAATGTGATGTGTCACTATGCTTCTTTCCTCAAGGCATGCATATACGGGCGAAGCCATACCTCACAAGCGAGTTTGTGATCATCACTCAGCGAACAACCACACTGCTCTCTTGCAAGTATGGCAGGGAGCGTAGTACAAGGTTGTCAGCCACGCGAACACCAAGGCCAACAGCCGCTCACTGTTTGCGCTAGCAAGCCCGGCTTGCTTGGCCTGTGCTGGCTTGCTGACCGTCGGCTTTCCTGATGGTTGGCTTGCTAACGTTTGGCTACCTGACGTTTGGCCTGTGCTGGCTTGCTGACGTTCTGTGGGTCTGCAGCAATGACCACTCAGGGCACCACAGCCACATTCATGCTGGCCCGTCTCTTCAAGCTGCCGCGCTTGATGCGGACCGCCCGGATTATCAAGAAGTTCCACCAGCTGTCAAAGACCACGGCCTTCCAGCTGTCCTACGTGCTCTTCTGCACGTTCACGCTTGCCCACTGGGCTGCATGCGGCTTCTTCTTCCTGGCCAGGTGGGAGGTGCGTGCCGAACTGTTTTATTGTCGCCGGCTTCTTGCATTCTCACTCAACTCGTCCAATCCCATCCCTGCCTGCCTTCCCACACCTGATCGCACATCTGGTAGCGCATCTGGCCGCAGCTGCTCACATTGTTTTTTGTACACACTAAGCTGGCGCGATGGTGTGTCCACAGCATCGTCCGTGCTATAGCTGCAGGTGTTGGCCGGGTATTCCATTTGACCCCTCGACCACTGTGCGCCTGCATCCTGTTGAGTCTGAGCGGATGTACCTGAACTGCTGCTGCCTGCTCCGTCTGCCAGGCGGGTTCAGCGATGTTCTCGCATCCGATCATCTGCAACCTGGATGGCCTACATGCGGTATCTCAGACACGGTGCATGCTGCATCTCAGATACGGTACTTGCTGTCGTTTGACTGCCTCACTGAGGGCACCCAGGCCTGAGCGCCAACTCGTGTGCCTCCCACACACAGCACTCCACCGTCTGCGATTGCATGAGTATGGGCCTGCTGCCGTACCATGGTATACCACTGCCACAATAAGCCGAGCATTCCTGCTGGTTGTGAACTCCGACTCCTCATGTCGATGCATGCCGTTTGTGCAGATGCCTGCTGTTTGCGCACATGCAGGCTGTTTGTGCAGATGCGTGCTGTTTGTGCAGATTGACAACATCGGTGCGAACGAGTTCACAGGAGGCTTGACATGGATCGAGGTCCCCGCCGGCTCCAACGACCCGCCCCGCGCCTACATCGATGCAGACGCCAACACCCGGTGCGCCCCACAGCCCCCCCCCCCCCCACAGTCCCCCAGCACACAGATGAATCCCACCATGACGCGTCATGACGGGACACGCGTCCCCCTGGCTGGCGGCCCCATGCATCTTCCGGCCATGCATGCGCCATACCCCAGCTCACAGGTCTCCCCATGGAGGTGTCAGAGCTCTAGCCTGCGCTGCGCAGTGCCTGTCGCTGGATTGGTGTGCACCCAGTGTACACCTGCAGGCGCACCCTAGAGGGGACTGTTTGGGCCGTCATGACGCATCATGCCTGACGCATCATGCATGAGGCGTCATGCATGAGGCGTGCTGTACGTGCTGTGCAGGTACGCGGCGTCGCTGTACTGGGCAGTCACGACGATGTCCACGACAGGGTACGGCGACATCCTGCCGATGACGAACTTGGAGCGGTCGTACGCGCTCGTGGTGATGCTCATCGGCGTCGTCGTGTCGGCGCTCGTGTTTGGCGTTCTCGGCCAGATCATCACAGATGCATTTGACAGTATCGCGAACGGTTCACAATCGCAGAACCAGGTGCGCTGCCCCCACAGCCCTCGCCCACACCTTCCTCAGGTGCAGGCCGATGCGGTTCATGCCATGCCTGTCGCATGGCATGCGTGCATGGCATGCGTGCATGGCGGTTCAACACGTACAGCAGGGGGGGGGGGGGGGGGGGGGGGGGGGGGGCATGCGCTTGGTGGCCTAGGTGCGATTTGTGGCCACACTCTGCCATGGCCTTCTGGTTGGCCACACATGTGGTGACAATTTGAGAGTCCTGCGCGCTGACAGACTTGATTTAGTTGACCCACACCTTCACACCGACAATGTAAACGGTCCGACATGCGGATGTTGTGGCATCACGTTAGCCGCACGCGCTGCTCCGTGATGAAATGGCAGAGTGGTCTTGAGAGTGTGTCAATGCTGGTCAGGTATTGCCAATGGTGGTCAGACATCTCCCATTCCGCTGCCGTCCGGAGGGCGGTTTTTAGCAACGGCGGCGGCTTACGCATCATCCTCAATCAGCACCTAATTTTTTACTCGGTGGAGTGCGGCGGCGATCCTTCCACCCCTCAACCTCCTTTTACAGGAGCCATGATGTTGCAGGTGCTGGCATCGGTGAAGGAGCTGGCAGCAGACATGCGACTCGAGCCGGTGCTGGTGCGGCGGCTGCAGGACACCGTGAAGCTACAGTTTCACCGCCACGGCGGCATCCAGCTCGGCGCGATGCTTAACACCCCCGAGGTGTCCCGAAGCATCCGCGAGGACGTCCTCATGCACGTCTACGGCTCCGACCTGCAGGTGTGCTCCTCCACCTCCTGCACTGCTGGCCTTGCATGTTGCCTGCTCTGTTGCCTCGGCGCTGCTGGGTCCTAGATCTATCACTGTGTAACACATGCTGGCATTGAATGCCTTGTTGGTATCCGGGCACTGCGGCCGCAAACTCGTCGCACGCCTCTTCGCACCGCATGCCCAGCTTAACCGACCGCAACCCGGTCAGGCATGTGCATGCATGCAATACCTCTCACTGGTACTGCACCGTGCCGAAGGCCAGGCAGGTGTACGCCGTGTACACCGAGCTGTTTAGGCATCAGTCACCTGCGTACACCACACTGCCGTGTGTGTGCGCAAGCCTGTGGTCTGATACCTGGTCCTTCCTCCATTCCCAGCCAGCAGCCCGCGCCGTCTCCGATCCTCTTTGGTGGTTGCTGTGTTCGCTAGCACGAGTTGCTGCAAGCATGTGTGTAAAACATGTGGTTTACAGTACAACCACGCACTGCGAGTCACCTGTATAGAACCATGATTCGAATGTAGACCGGTTGTTCCATCGCTCAGGCGGCGGTCATCTGGACCTGTGTGACTGGTCTACCGGCACTTCTGGCAGGGCCTCCTGGCTGTGCTGGGAGGCGGCCGGTGGCAGGGGATTGGGCATGCTGTGCCTGGCGGGGTCCCTGTTGCTGCCAGTACCAGCTCCATGCATGCATGGACGTTCGTGTGGCTGCAGGAGTGCGAGGCCTTCCGGGACTGCAGCGTGCCGTGGCTGCGCGCGCTGGTGCAGGTGCTGGAGCCAGTGGTGCTGCTGGAGTCCGACGCCGTCTTCCTCGCCGCTGAGCTCCCCTCCCACCTCCACCTCCTCACCAGCGGCACCGTCCTCCTGCACAGAGGCACGCGCCCCCTCCCGCGCCCCGGTGCTCTGGTTCATGTCGCTGATGCATTGCAATGCTTGCTTCTTGCCTCTCTGTTCTACCTCATCTCTGCAACGTTTCTCACTGTTCTGGTGTGTTGTGCTTGTACTGTGTAAACAACAGCTGCTGGTCCATGTCCCAGCATCGCTGGCCGTCCCACGCTCCTGCTGTGATCAGGCCTTGATGTGACTGCCGCAGTGTCATCGATTTCATGTGATGAGTGCAAGTGAGTGTGCTTCGAGAAGGCGAAACTGTCTCATTGCAAGAAACGGGGTTGCCGAGACGAGGTGTTCGTGGGTACAGCATGATCATCTTCAGTGACACGAGCCTGTTGTGCTCCCAGGTCGACCATGACCTGTCGCGGCTTTGCTTTATGTCCTTCGCCGAGCTTAAGCGGGTATTCTGTGTGTGCCCACACCGTGCTGCCTGATACTGCCGGTTACCTCGAGTTGGCTCTCCGTGTTTCCCCAGGCCTTCCTGCGCCGCCATCATATGGCTGTACATGTTGAGCTGTGCCAATCCCTCAGTCTGCCTGTGATGCAACTTGGTGGTGGTTGGTGCAGCATGCCACGCAGCATGACACGTAGCATGACACGCTGCCGCTGCCGGCGGGGGCGCAGCCTCTGCATGGCCCAGCGTTCCAGTTTCAGCATTGGGTGGGGTCATCATGGTGCAGTGTGCAGCTGGTCGTATGCCATGCCATGCCGTGTGGCTATGCCGTGTGGTCCACAGCAGGGTGCACAGTGCATGGCCACACGAACGAGCGCTGGCTGTGCAGCCAGCTTTTCCGACACAACGCATGTGGCGTGCAGGGCACGAGGCCGTCGTGACGCAGCACGACAGCCGCCTGCTGGTCGGCCCGGTGGTGCTTGACCTGTTTGCAACCGTCCAAGACCAGCCCCACCAGTACAGCGCGACGGTGCGGCCCCTTATCTCATGCCACCTCTGCCACCTCTGGGAGAGGTGGCTGAGCCGCCTGCCTCTAATCCAACCACCACCCTGCCTTTCACTTCATTCACACCTGCGTGGGCCCATTGCCTGTTTCACCGAAGCAGCTCTTCACCGACGCCTCCAGTTGGTCCGCGCTTGCTTGAGCGAGTGCCACACAAGTAGCAACCCTCGCCGACATCTGTGTGCTGGCCTGTGCACGCACAGTGCTGTATCTGTGTTTCACAGTGATAGATCTAGGACCCAGCAGCCCAGCACGCACGCTGCTGTCTCTGTGCGGCGGCAGCGGCACGAAAGAGCCTGGCGTGGGCTGTGAGATGCCCAGCGGCTCGCGTGCGCCTGATGCCAGCACCGATGGCGGCATATGCATGCATGCAGGCCCGCACCAACTGCGACCTGCTGGTAGCGCAAGGAGAAGTCCTCCGAGGCTTGCTGCGCATCTTCAAGGCTGACGCCGCTGTGCTGTCACGCTTCGCGCTGCAGTGCCACAACGGCCGCCTCGCCCTGCTCGGCGTATCGCCGCCCCGGCGGCCAAAAACTGCATTTGTCGGCATCCCAGAACACCGGCAGGTGAATTCAGCCAGCGGACCGCGTCATGTGTGGTCGCAGAGCGACAGCGGGGCGCCCCGCAGCCGGGGGGGCCCGGGCATTGCGGCGGGGGCCGCGTCGCTCCGGGCGGCACCAGCCTCAGACCACGCCTCTGGCCACGGGTCGCATGCGGATCCAGATTCGGTGGTAGCATTCATGAGCCCGCCGCATGCATATGGCTCGGGCGGTGGCTCAGCGGCGCATGGCACGCGTTTGACAGCGTGGGGTGGTCGGTCGTCGCGGCTGGACGAGGCGGCGCTCATGCAGGACGAGGGCATGGCCGCCCTGATGGACCGCATGGATGAGCTTGCGCGCCTGCAGGAGGAGCTGTGTGAGCAGGTTGTGGGGCTGTCTCTGCAGATGTCGTGAATGAATGTCGTGATACCATCACTATACTACACAGGCGAACGCCGCCTGCCGTGATTGCACGCGAGTCGCGAAGATGGTCCAGGGTCAACCTGGCAACAGAGTCGGTACCCGATCCCCACGACTGTACCGTGTTTAGGAGTGTTTGGATTGGAGGCAGCACGGGTGGTTGTGCTTGAGGTCAAGCTCGTGAGTTGTACCAGTGCTAGCTCGTGAGTTTTACCAGTGCTAGTACAGCGCTGTGTGTGCGGGGCGCCTCGTGTCATGGATGCTACCTGGGGCCGCGTTGTTACGATGGTTTGGATACTTATGACATGCTGTCATGCGGACTGGCACGCTTGACAAACGGCCTTTGATGGTGTGGGCAGGTGAAGATGAGGTGCTGGTCTGGTGACAGGGAGAGGCGGCTTTGGAATACGGGGTAGCTTTCACACAGTGGGTTTCAAATAAGTTATGTGTGTGCAGCCAACCTTGGCACAAAGTAGACAAGGCATGGTCACAGAGTTGACACCAGACTTGGCCAGGCACTGCACCGGCTCGGAGGATATTGATGCAGGAGGCATCTTTTCAGGTGTACACCTGAACCGCACCTGAACCGCGTGACTGCTCGTGTAGTCACGCGGTGCCAATGCGTCAGCTCATGTTTGCTTCTGGGTGTGTTATTTGTGGCACGGTATGTGAGCTGACAATTGCAAATGGCAGTGGCTAGAAACATGTGGTATATTGTGTTTGTTGGACGGAGCAGGCTTGGGCGACGTTGAGGAAACGGTGGACGTCGAGTGTTGATGTTGACGAGCGGCATATACATGATCACAACGTTGAGGCAATCTGGATAGAAGCGTCATGGTTCATCGCCGCACACCCGACAATCGCGCCCGTCTGGACTGCCGGGGTCGGATCGGCGCCCGCCGGTGGGCCCGGTACATGCTGCCTGGGGTTTGCGTGTGCGTGGACTGTGTGAGGCTGCCCGGCGCTGCGCGATGCTGCGCTCGCTTCCTTCGTTGTTTGTGTGTGTGTGTTTGCTTTCGTGCCAGCGCTGGTCCGTTCTGACATTTATTCGTGCGGAGAGTGGCTTTGGGGCTTGTGATGGTTTGTCTGTTTGCATGTTGACTGATCTGTTGCCTCGGCGCTGCTGGGTCCTAGATCTATCACTGTGTAACACACCCGACAATACGGGGTCTGTACATTGTAGGGTCATTGCCGCCTCAATCTTTGGACTGAAAACATGAAGGTGGTGACTCAATGGTTGACTACAGCAGCAGGAAATACATTGCCGTAAGCCAACTTCCGTAATTGGGTCGGTAATTTTCCAAGACAGTTTCCTAATCAACCCACACATAATGATGAGTGACCATTTACCGTCCATGATTGCTCTCTCTCTCTCTCTCTCTCTCTCTCTCTCTCTCTCTCTCTCTCTCTCTCTCTCTCTCTCTCTGCCTCTCTGCCTCTCTCTCGCTCACTCTGCCTCTCTCTCGTCCTCCCTCTCTGCGAGCCCACCTTGATCTCTCGTAGCCCTCCCGCCTGTAGCCCTCCCGCCTGGCGCGGGACAAACACCACACCTGCTCCGGGAAAGTTCTCCAGGTACTACTTCATGTTGCCCTCTGATCCCCATCTGACGGCTCGCACTAACACCACGCAGAACTCATCGCCACGCTGGCCCTGCTTCAGCACACTGCACCTCATGCCCCTGTGCACACACACATCGACGCAAATGTCTCTTCCATGCCCGCAGAGTATACGTTCTTCATCTTCATCAAACGCATGCACAGAGTCATTTCGGATCGGCTAAGAAAGCACCATGGTGCGCACATGTACAGCCACGCACAGCCCTGCTGCCTGTGATAGCCCAGCATGCAGAGGCATGCATGCTTAACCCTGGCCGTAACACCCAACTGCGTGCATGCCCCGTGTCATGCACACCACGGGCACCTCTCCTGCTCCCCTCGCCACACCCTATCCTAAACGCCCGACATCCTCCAACGCCGTCCACAGCA